>JBAMDN010000769.1:0-13048 GCA_037074945.1 Tetracladium marchalianum | reverse complement strand
TTCGTAAAGGTTAAAGCGAGTCTGAATCTATAGACAGCACCAACGATGCCGATGCCCATTTCGCCGAGCGAGAGGAGACCTACGCTTTCAACGCTGCAAATTTCCCGTCCTGGGCGTTGGAGAAGCCGAAGCTAACAAGCGCTAATTACACCAAAGCCAAACCACCCAATGATTAAATCTGCCTATCGAACGCAGTGTAGGTTTGGGATAGGAGATTGGGACCAGCATCTGCTGCATCCATCGGACGCCCGTTCCTTTGTTGCGTTCGCTTGTGCCTGCCTTTGTGATAAATTCGAACGAGGAGGAGGAAGGGGGGCAGATGCGCTCGGATATCTAACAGCTCGTTAACTCCCTCCCCTGCTGCGACAGTAACCAACATCTCTCTTTCTGCCACACACAAACACACACATACATCTCTCCTTGCATTATTGTATTTCTCTCCTTGCATGTTCTTTGTATACTTACCAGCCCTCTCCCGGCCTGTACTTTTCTATTTTGTATACATATAATCTCCTGGCCTCCTCTCCTCATCCGGAGTTTGGACCTGTCCGTGAGACCTCAGATCCATTTGAGCCAAGGACGGAGGCGAGTAGTGGACCATCGATCTTGAATTTGGAATCCCCCGGAGCATTCTAATTTCCTGTCCTACGACGTGCTTCTGCGATCTATAATATCAATCCTCGTTGATATTATCACTTCTCGAACTCAAGGTCACACCGAACTCCAGACTACCCACCATGATTTTGGAATCAATTCAGAACCTGGCCTTCGTGGTCATCACAGTCTTTTTTGCACTCGCGACGATTACGATTTTGTTGAGGATATACTCGAGAGCGGTATTGATCAAGGGATTTGGTTGGGATGATTGGTGTATGATTTCAGTCCTGGTAAGTTCTAATTCCGTTGGTTGGATGGTCCTTTTCCTAACAGTCAACAGGTCTTCAACGCTGGTCACCAAGCAATTCTCTACATCTTCCTTGAGAATGGTGCTGGTCTACATTTCAAACAGGTGTTGATTGAGCATCCACAACATCTTCAACATCTAGTGTTTGTACGTCGCTCTTGACCCTCACATCTTGAGTTGTATCGCTGACAGTTTGAAAGGCTCTTTTCGCTGAAGAAATCATGTACACATTCATGCACTTCATCGTCAAAACCGCCTTCCTTCTCTTCTACCTCCGCTTCGCAACCAAAACATTCCGCAAACTAGTTTACTTCTTCATGGTCTTGAACTTCCTCTGTACTCTCACAACGATGCTCATCTATGGTTTGCAATGCCTACCACTTGATGCCTTCTTCCACCCAGCTCTTCATCCAGATGTGAAGTGCTTGAATAAAAATACACAAGCTTTCGTCCCTGCTTCTTTTGTAAGACTTTCCTACCCCACCTCCTCATGTATCTATTCCTCTCCTAACAACTTCAAAGTCTATCTTCTTAGATGTCGTAATCGTCGTACTCCCCATCCGCTCCCTCTGGGCAATCCAAGTCTCAGTCCGCAAGCGCATCGCCCTCATCTCTATCCTCTCCCTCGGAGGTATCGTCGTCGTAATCTCCTGTATCCGTCTCGCCGTCCTCCTTGAATTCGACCCCGACCCATCCCTCTCTGATTTCACCTATGTCCTTGGTAAACTCATCATCATTTCCTCTATCGAACTAGAAGTCGCCATTATGGCCGCGAACGCGCCAAGTCTGAAGACAGTTATGGAGAAGTGGTTTGGAAAAGGAAATGGTGTCGGTGCAACTACCAATGGGAAATATGCTCGAGAAGGCGAAAGCAGAAGTGGAAGAAGCGGTCGTGGAAGGAATGAACATGGTTATTCGGTTGATTGTGTGCCGATGGGTGATATTAAGCGCAAGATGGTGGATGAGGAGGAGCGCCCGGTGGCTCCGTCGCGAATGGACAATCGACTGCGACATACGAGTTCTGAGGAACAATTGTGGAAACAGGATAGTGGGATTATCGTGGAAAGATCGGTTGGTGTGGAGGTATCGGAGGTATCAGATGGCGATATTGATAAGTCGGAGAAGTCATCGGAGAAGGGTTCGAAGAGGGGAAGTGGAGTGAGGGATATCTCGAGGGGAAAGACTTCAACAACACCGCCGATTGAGGAGGAAGAGGAAGATAAGAGGCCGAAGGAAAAGAAGATGTTTTCTATGGTCTAAGAACATTGCGCCTTCTATATTATATTTCTTATAATCGGAGTTGGGTGGATGATTGGGTTTGGAGTTTCCCTTATTTTGTTTGGACATGGATCACCTAAAACAGGATTTGGGTGAGACTAAGGGATGGATTGGATTCGACATCCTTTGCACAACAGTTCACGATTATTTCGAACCACTGGTCTTTTTGCAGTATTTGTTCTTGACATACTGGTTATTTAACTTTACTTCTCCAACACGAGTTGCCTGAATGTACAATAGGTACTGATACCCGAAAAAGCAATCTTTATGATCTCATGAACACCACTTCGTTTCCTCTAAGCCTTTCGTGAACAAATGTATCATTCTCATGTATTGACCTGTTCCATTTGCTAAAATCTTCTAGATGTAATTCGACAGGTGCTGGGTAGGTAGGAAAGAATAGCCAGCAAAACGATCGCCTCTGTCTCACACAAACACGCATGCCATCACCAAATATTTCGCGGTTATACACCACCCACGCACCTAGTTTACACTTCACTAATGATCTCACCAAACAGCACTTATCATTCACTATCATCTTAGCACCAATCCACAACTGCCACCACAACTGCCACCACCATGCACAAATCGTCCCATATATGGTCCCGGTGGCTACCCAACTATCAACCTACTACTTATGAGTACCAAAAACCCCTCGCTTTACTTCCCTCCAAAGACCCAAGTCCCGATTCCTAAGACTCTCCGATCCCAAAGAAACGAGACTCGAAGCATGGACTAACTTTTCGGGAAATTACAAGCGGGACACTCGCGAGATCGTGGCGCTTTTTTTCCTCAGCGAGGTGAATGCGAGAGGTCCCACACCTCCACTAAACCCAATTCTCGTAGGGTAGCCAATGACGGGGTTTCCAGTGCGATTTTTCAGTTTGGGGTTTTCTTGGATGGGAAGTGCATGCACCAGGAGAGATAAAAACCTTGCTTTATTTATCTTTGGGGTATCGCCTGGTGGAGATTGGAACACAAATAGATGGATGGGAATAAGGTACAGTTTTTGAACTTGGAGGGGTCTTTAATTCCTGGGAATGGAAGGTTTTCAATTTTTTTTTGGCACATCCATCCTTACTCCGTATTGGGGTATTGATGGATGATTGGGAGAGAGAAAGTATGTGTCTCCACAGTAAGTATTTGATGAGAAGATTGCGTTGTCTTGCATACGTACGAGAAAGATGGATTCAACTTCTTCTTTTGGCAGACGGTGCCCTCCAGTATCCAACTATCGAGAGTGAAAAAAGAGGGGTAAAGAGAGAGAGCAAACACACGGACGTGTCAAAGATACGTATCATCACAGTGCATTGTGTGATGTGAACAAACCAGAACCAGTGTAGGAGATACTTCCGTACCTGTACATGCACAGAACAGCAAAGCAAACGGCGGTGCTGCTGAGCAACCTGAGAAAAAGCCAGCGAGAGAGAGACAAAAGAAACGGTCCGTGTGTACTGTCTGTGTGGTTTTGTCATTCGCTAGGTGCTTTTTCCGAGCAAACAGAGGCTTCCTTCAGTCGAAGAAACAAAGAGGGGCAGTGCTTCGATGTGCATGCATTACCCTCGAACTACCAGAGGCTAGGAGAATTGACTTGCTTTTTTTGGTCCTCGACGGTTCGAGGGTTCGAGTGTTTGAGTGTTCGAGGGGTTTGCCGAGGTTGGTCAAGCTGGGGCCTGCAGTTCGTTTGTTTGTTGATCGGGAATTTAACCGAGCCGAGGAGGGAGGGGGTGGGCGATCAGATCATCGCAGGGTTAGCACGGTTCAGGGCAGATCATCAGGGGGCGTCCTCAAGGGGATTGTGCGTACGACATCGCTTTTTTTCTTCCTCTCTTTCCACGTGGATTGGGTGAAGGAAAAAAGCTTTGGTCTTTCGGAGGATTCTGCACGAGAGGGAGAAGGGTTCGTGCGGGAAAACGGTTGTTTGTTGGTTTGTGCTGTAGGCGATGAATCTGGTTGCTTTTTGGGGGAGAGATGAGCGATAGATGGAAGATGAGTGGGTAGAGAGAAAACGAGTAATGCGAGGAAGGAGAGGTGTGAAGCAGACTTTGTTGAGAGTGTGAGGGGGAGGATCTTCCTTGCAGCCCGAAAGAGATCTTCACGTCAAAGGTTTGCAACATTACGCATAAGGTTCTCCTTGGGGCTGGGAGTCTGGAATCCGGATGGTCGGTGCGTGGTGTGCTTGAGCATAAGCTGTACCTGCATTAGTTCTTCTGTACCACCTGAGCTGGCTGGGGCCGCTCCTCGTCAAACATATACTCAACCAGGCAGGAGGGAACAGCCATGACATCCACCTGGGAGCTGATGGACACTCTTCGACTCGGTTGACAGCACCGTTATGGCCCTATGTCCGTTGGGCACTGATGGGAGTTACAAATCGTATGACTCGATCCTCAAACCTATCAAGGAAGAAGGTGGGGAAGATCTGTCAATGGCACCTGCAATGGAGAAATACTCCGTTGATGGTGATGAGTAGACGTTTTGCATACGTTTTGAAAGTCAAAATATCTAGGCATGACGAGACGATTCGCTGGAGGGGATGTTCGGATGAGCGAGGAGCTGTTGCTTGGTCAGGCTGCGTGAAGAAGGGGGCTGAAGATTAGACGAAGCGATTGCATCTCTTTCGAGTTTTGACAGCTCACGGACTGCTCTGTTGTATCACACTGCTGCAGGGCGTCTGCTTGTTTGGAAATACCCTCTCGGTTCGACTTCTCAATTCGGCACTGTTCGTCAAGATCAACAGAACAAAGAAGGGAACAGGAGAGACATGTGGGCGAAGATGGCGAAGAACTTTTCGACTCTTTAACAATCGACGCAATCGGAAATTTCTCCCAACGCCAGAACGAGAAAGAACCAATTTCCACAGTATAGAGTTCGTCTAGAAATTGCATACGCTTGTCGCCAGCCACGGACATCTGGCTGCGAATCTTCACAACGGACTGTACACACAGACTTTGGGCAGGGAGACTTTCGAACCGAGCTGCTGCCTTGTAAGCGCAAGCCCAAATCAAAGCCCTGACGTGATTCGAGTCTTTGCGTTCCCTGCTATCCAGACTTTTCCTGCCGCCCGATCAATAGTTCCCTCTTCTTCAGCGGAAGATTTGGCGTGGGGCAAAGCGAAGATGGATTTCCATCTTTGAGGTGTCGGAAATGCTTCTAGGTGGTGTCGGAGCAAGAGAGATATGATGGATCATCGTTTGATCCCCATGTTTGCTCCGAGCTTGTGGATCTCCGGGTTCTGACAGGAGCTTTTCATTCTGATTCATCTACTCGAACTAATCCTTTCCGGCCATTCTATGCGTTCTGGTTTACTCTTGAGCAGAAATACTCTCGGTTTACTTGGGGGGGCATTCTCCTTGGCACGAAACCCCGTTACCAACCAAGAGGAGGTGGATGTCCACCCACCCCGTGCCCCCTTCATACCTAACTCGACTTTCCTACTTGATCTGCATTTCCCTCTGTGCAACATTCAAACCTTCTTATTCATCATCATAATTCTTTCTTTTTGGTATTGTTAATTTCTTTACCTTGTCTTCAAGGTCTGCTTTTGGTGTGCTCTATTCGGATCCACGACTCGATTTGCAAATTCGGAGATCCTGATTTCGGATGGAGTCATCAGAGAGACTTTCATGAGATGGAGAAATCATATGAGCCTGGAGGGGAGTATCATCCCAGTGAGGATGTGCTTTTGTCAGAGCTTGTTGTGCTACGGCGGAACTTCGTACGTGTATTCCTTGTTACTTGAGTTGAAGTTTGGCCTTCATCTCATGTTGTTGTTATTGAAGATCTACTCCTCCCCTGACGCATGTCGCGCATTTTTCTAACAACGCTGAAGGCATCGCCGCAACTATTGTCTCGTTTCGTTCCTCTCACGCATCTCGAGACTCTCTACCTCTTCGTCGCATCGGATCTGAAAACAACAGTTCTCCCAGCGACGATATTCGCTCTGGTCGCGACCTTTTCCGGTTCTCTATTGACCAACTACACTCCACCAGTATTACCTCTCTCGCTTCCCCAATTCACCATCAACATCCTCAAATCATTGTTGTGGACCATTCTTTCACTCTTACTCTTCAACCTCTCGAACCAACGTCTTCCCAACTCCATCCTCGAAGATACACTCAACAAACCCTACCGCCCCCTACCCTCCCATCGCATCACACCAACAACAGCACGACGTCTTCTCCTCTGTCTCCTTTCCATCAACATCTTACTCGCTCACTTCCTCCTTGGCGCCCGAAATGAGCTTCTCTTCCTCATCGCTCTAACATGGGCTTACAACGACCTCGCTGGCGGTGACGAGCACTTCCTTGTTAGACACATCCTGAACGCGTTAGGATTCTGTACCTTTGGAGCTGGAGCTGCCGCCGTCTGCGTTGGATCCGGACGAGGACTCAATAGCACCGCTTACTTGTGGCTCCTCTTTATCGGCATCGTGATAACATGCACGATCCAATTCCAAGACATGGAAGATCAGGAAGGAGATTCCCTTCGCGATCGAAAGACGATGCCACTTGTCATCGGCGATGCGAAGACAAGGAAGATCAACGCGATTGCTATTGTGCTGTTTTCAATCGCCGCGCCGGTGTTTTGGGGGAAATTGAGTTGGGGTTGGTTTGTGGGGTTGGGAGGACTGGGTGGTGCGATTGCGTGGAGGTGTTTGGTGGGAGAGTATGGAGTGAAGAGGGATAAAGCTACCTTTCGGTTATGGTGTGTTTGGTTAGTTGTGTTGTATTTGTTACCTTTGGGGCGAGTGGAATGGTGATGATGATGGGATAGAAGGAGTGCAGTCAAGCCTTGAGGAAGAGGGGAAATCCAAGAAGGTCGATACGATGGTTCCTCACACGACATAGCAGGGGGTAATCGCATATACACAACCGAGCGAAAACTTGAAGTTGGCTCACACAGCTACGACAGCACGCAAAACTCTGCACATGGCAATAAGTAAAGAGCGAAAGAGCTCCGCGTCTACAAAAAACCACCTACCACACATGGCAAGCAAGCCACAACAATGCTTCTTTCTTCCCACACAAATAATCATTTCGCTGCAGGACTAGCGCGCAACACACCTATCTTGAATCAAATCCTGGGGAAATCTCTTCGTGAGAGATACATCTATCGTAACGGCAATATCTATCTTTCGGCATCTATTCACACTTTTTCTTTTGTTTTTTTTACTTGCGTTGAGAAATACGGAGCAAGCAAGCGAGAAGAAGAAGGGTTTTTGACGTTGTCTTCACCATATTTTTAATGATTTCCTATGATTCATTGTGCGTTTCTTTACTTGTTTAGATGAGAGTTGGGATTGAGGGAGCATCGATGGAACTGGAGCGGTTATATATACCACCACAATTACATACGCCTTGGTGTTCGTGGTTTTTTCTTTGCTGAGAGCCATGAGAAAGGAGGGGTGGAATGAGAAGGAGGGGTGGAATGAGAGGGAGGGAAGACTACGGTACTTCCGCGTAGAACGACGCCAGTAAGGAAAAGGGGGATAAGATGGTATGATTGTGTATATGGTAGATCTACCTGAGAAAACGCATCATCTTGCGTGTAATTTCATAAATCTTGAATAGTAATTACTTCTCATCTACTTTGATTGATACAATCTGATAAGGACAGCGTCAGCTTCAAGTTTTCGATTGTTTAAGTTTAAGTACAAGATTCTTCTCGATACTCATGACGATTTATCACACAGCCTACCAAGCCTGTCGTCACAATTCTATGTATTCACCTTTATCTAAATCGACAGTAGGTCCGTCGTGGTGCTTGAACGGCTTTCCTCCTCAAGGGAGGGGCTGACCGGCTGACTGTCTTTCCCTTACAGATATCGTATGAGAGCCAAGATCAGATCAGCAAGCCACATGAAATTCTCTTCAATTAACCGTCTTTTCCGAGCCTCTTGGGTAGATATTCGATTTATGAAAGATTGTATCATGCTGCAAGCCGTATTATTTGGGACAAACGGCATCGATACTCGAAAGGGCCGAGGGCGAGCCGATTTCGCCGAATCCCGTCCGAGGACATAACCTGTGTTTGAATTACTTTTTGTTTCCCGGGAACACTAAAACATTTGCTGCACTGTTTGAGAAAGTAGTAATCAAGTGGCAGACGGCCCCCAGAGTCTGGGTTGATGTTTCGCGGAATTTCAGGAAGTGATCTGGCGGGCGGGGAGTCATCAGATTCATCCGAGACTATTCTTGGCTCTCCAATAGTGCGATGAGAGCTCTGGTATGATTGATTTAAAAATCAAGTTTTAGGACGTATCAAATTGGAAGTAGGAGCCAGCGAACCTCAAGCAGAGGTCTCGAGCGGCGAGATAATCAGAAACTGTTCACGAGAAAATTGGAATGCCAAGACAAGATGGCACTCTTCCAGCAGCCAGAAACGCACGTCCAAGAGTTCCTGGGATTGAACGACAATAAAGGTGCTTATTGTAAAGTTTGCAGAATCAGCCTGATTAGAGATGATACCGGGAATGCTCCACACGGATCTAGACCAGATCTTACTTCCCTTTTTTCTCTTCGCCAAAATATCACGAAATGGTCTTCAGCTTGCTGCTTGGATGGACGGAGAGAAACACAGAAAGCAATTACCCAAACAGCTTTGTCACTTACCAAAGAAGACTAGGAGACCAGAACTCATTGAATCTGTTGCAACCTATGCGGGGTGTTGACAGACGTTCCTATCGGAACACTTTGCCATCATCTCCTGGTCGTATCCTGGACCTCACTCACTTCGGCCATTTCCTAATCTCAAGATCACAAGTTCCTGCCATTAAAATGGCTTGAACTTTCTAAAAAAGATCTGCATAATGCACGGTAAAAGACGTGGTAGAAAGATATATTCAGAGACATGCGAAGAGGAGGTCGATCAACCGAATAATGAATGACAGGAAGCCACCTGAATCGGAAAAAGGAGTGATCGTCAGGTTCCTTACTTCGCTGCTGACCCCATCTATATCTTTGTGATCTTCGGGAAAGCTTTTAAGCAATAAATAAGCACTTGTCTTTGTGGCAATTGCAAAATACCATTGCGGTGCATTGCAATCGTGGGGATCAATCAATCTGTATAGTCTGATCTAATCAAAATTCCACAGTTTAATTGCTTTCAAGTATAGCTTATCGCGAATTCGCACTACCCCTTGGAGCTTCTTGAAAAGAAGTTGAGAAATCAATCAATTGATAAATGCTGTGTAACGAAGACTTGAAAACATTTCCAAATATCTGGAAAAAGGAACAGAAATTCTGACCGGACACTACACCCGTCTTCGAAAACCCGCACATTTCATCAATCACCCGACCCGTAATAGAACAAAACCAAAGAAAATAAACAGCAAGATTTGAACAGATTGCTTGTTTCTCGAATGTCGAGATGACAAACCCCACTTTTGTGGTCGATTGAATCATATCTTGATCCATCATTCGTTGAAATTCTGCACACGGCGTTGCATCATTACCAGCAATAGCAAACATTCCTTTTCAGAATCAGACCACATCCAAACATCTTCTTGACAAGATCACATCATACCGATGAGTCCGCGGCCACGAATACAACTTCACGCCCTCGCGGAAACCAAAGACCATTCTCAATGGCTCGCTAAATTTTGCCAAATCCAACACTTCCTCAATTCAGACTGCTCCGTAGATGACTCGACGCAGGCATCGGAGGACGGCGGGGGATACGTATCGTGGGGTCCAGAAAGTCATCTTTTCTCATGAAGGGAAAAAGAGGGGAAAACGAGATCTATATAACCAAACAGAATCGCCACATCATCGCCCTAGCCTCATTGTAGCAAAATACGAGCGGGCAGATTCAGCCTTCTTGGACCCCACAAGATTGGCTTCCCGAACTTCGCATTGCTCGCATCCCATCTCAAGCCCACGTCTCTGCAAGCCCCAAGAGTTGATCTGCCCACAATGAGATAATTTGAGAGGCTGAGGGCTAGGTCTTGGAGTTGGAACGTATTAAGGACGAATAGAAATTCGGAGTGCGTTGTATGCGCTGCGCTGAGTAACAGGTGTACAGACCCAAGACATGAGATGTATGCAGGATGTGTTGAACACGCTCTCAACCCCAGGATAATGCCAATCGTTCAAATGAAATCTTGCAAAATGAAGAGCTTCTCCGTCATCCTTGATGATTAAATGCCAGTAGTATGGAGAACTGCATGGGAGAAAACACGCGTCGAAGGGGAAGTCAAGATTCTTCTTTGAGCTCGCTAAATTTAGCCAATCAATATTGTTCCCATCGAGGACAGGGAAACATTCAACCTCGCTAAGGGCTCCCCTCATCCCACTTTTGATAACACATAGCGGGAGGTGAAAGCCATCCATGAACCATGAACCATTAACCGTTTTCGTCTCGTGCTGCCTGGGATCATTCTTTCAGCTTTTCTCAGGGACGTTGTTGGGGTCTCTTTGTCTATTTATTTCTCTTTCCACAGAGCAGGCTCTACTGACGTCTTAGCATGACGCCTTCAATATAGGCGACCGTAATCGTGTCCAATAATAGGCTTTTTAGGTCTCGTGGAAACGCCAATTCAGGTGCAAGAGTCTTTGAGTGCCGTTAACGGTCAAGCTTACTCAGTCTTCTGCAGCAACTTGGCAGCTTCTAGAAGCTTTTCCGAGCCACTAGAAGTCTTTCAGCCCCTCACATTGCTGTCCCCGAGTTCATGAACTGCATGGATATCTGTAGATTCTCGATCATTGGATCCATCATGCTACTGTACTATGCATGTGCCGTAACGAATCACAAGGCTCACATTCTATAAACATTTTCCTAGAATGGATAACTTAAAGTCGAGTCTCCGCCTTTTCATTGGTGAAGACAGGCAGTCGGTGAGAAGTAACGGTTTGAAGTCAACGGTACCCTGCCTATGCATGCCTGACAACTGGAAAGATTGGCGCTATCATGGCAATTATTGCCGTTCCTGAACTATCAAATCTGACAACATTGCATAGGAGGGTCTGAAAGATGCGTTGTGGTAGGTTGTCAGATACCGAATGTTGGAGTTCTGAATAAGATGCCACGAGGTGCAACCGCAGTACCGGGTAGTATAAAGGCTCCTGCCGGGACGTCAACGATGATCAATTAATCATATCTCAGTCACTCGTTTACTTGAGAGCAGTGAGCAGCGAGCAGCGACGATACTAGTATCGCAGCCATACATCAAGCACAAAGCCCACCAAGCCCTTGATTCTCCATTACGTTTATGGGCTAGAAACCCATTGAACACAAAAATCACGAGCTGTGTTACCACGCCATCAACAATGTCGTTCTCACAGTCGCCTCTTTCAGGTAGCCCTCTGGTTGGCGCATATGGTGTGAATGCCGGATGGGATGATTGGAAATTCAATAACTGTCCAGTCTACAACGAGAGTGTATGCCCTCCAAGTCTTAACTAGGAGAAACGGAAGAGAAATTAACATCTTCCTAGGATCCAAGCGCGAAAGCGATGATGAACATTTTTACGAGCTTCTCTGAACCCGCGCAATCAGGGTCACCACAACCACAGTACTACGATGGTGGCAGCAACATATCCGAATTCTCGGTGCCTTCTCCTTCCAATGGAAATTTGATTCCAACCCCTCCGGCCTCTCCAACTGAACCCACCCTACCAAGATTTCATCAACAGTCCGTCACCAGTTCCCCACAGACCAGCTCCCCCACCAAAGCCAAGATCCCCAAGGAAGATCTGACACCCAAACAACTTGTGGGTTTTCCAATCGTTCCCTTCAAGAGAATCAAGAAACAATGAGCGAGAACTGACAAACAGATAGAAACGACGTCTCCAAAATCGCGTATCCCAACAAGCCGTACGCAGACGCCGCAACTCGCCTGCACGAATCCTTGAGACGCGACTGAACGAACTCGATCTTCAACAGAGCAAATTGAGGGAAATATACACAAACAACATCGACTCGTGCATTCAGACACTAGTTGCTGAGATTGAAACACTGAAGGAGTTGAAGGGAATGTTGGCCACCGGAAGCATGATGCCGGCGACGTTAAATAGCTTGCTGTTAAAAACTGGCAGCGGTTTGAGTCTTGGCGCTACTGGAATTAGTGGTGTGGGTGGTGGAGTTCATCAGAGTGCAGCGTATCAGAATCATGACTTCGGTCCCAGCATCACGGACGGTATTCAGTATTAGCCTTCATGGTTTACCTTTAGTTGGTCGCGGAAACAGGAGGACGAGGAAATTTCGACACGTGATTAGGTGCTGTCTATGGGGAAAGAAAAAAATGGTTAAAACGAGTATTTCTTGGGACCCATAGACAGCACCTAATCACGTGTCGAAATTTCCTCGTCCTCCTGTTTCCGCGACCAACTAAAGGTAAACCATGAAGGCTAATACTGAATACCGTCCGTGATGCTGGGACCGAAGTCATGATTCTGATACGCTGCACTCTGATGAACTCCACCACCCACACCACTAATTCCAGTAGCGCCAAGACTCAAACCGCTGCCAGTTTTTAACAGCAAGCTATTTAACGTCGCCGGCATCATGCTTCCGGTGGCCAACATTCCCTTCAACTCCTTCAGTGTTTCAATCTCAGCAACTAGTGTCTGAATGCACGAGTCGATGTTGTTTGTGTATATTTCCCTCAATTTGCTCTGTTGAAGATGAGTTCGTTCAGTCGCGTCTCAAGGATTCGTGCAGGCGAGTTGCGGCGTCTGCGTACGGCTTGTTGGGATACGCGATTTTGGAGACGTCGTTTCTATCTGTTTGTCAGTTCTCGCTCATTGTTTCTTGATTCTCTTGAAGGGAACGATTGGAAAACCCACAAGTTGTTTGGGTGTCAGATCTCCTTGGGGATCTTGGCTTTGGTGGGGGAGCTGGTCTGTGGGGAACTGGTGACGGACTG
>JBAMDN010000768.1:0-18773 GCA_037074945.1 Tetracladium marchalianum | reverse complement strand
TTGGTTGGTAGTGTTGGGGTGGTAAAGGTGAGATTAAATATTGGCAATAAGTAAAAGCGACGAAGTAGTGTACAACCGAATGTGTGTGTGCAAGTCCCGAAGACAAGGGATCGAGCAAGACAGATGGAGAACTTTTTTCTTTTCTCTAGATTGAAGCTGTTGGCACAAATAGAGTGTTCTCGGTCGAAAAAGGAGGTAAGCGAGGAGGTGGTGATGGTGTAGTGCGAGCGGATAAACAAAACAGACAACGCTATATAGAAATGTATTTCCTGGGTAACAATGTGACTGGTGTAGGAAACTCCGGATGTATTCGTAGCAAGGAAGGGTCAGAGGCTCATTGAGGGTATTTGGAAGATCGCTGTACAAAGGAAGTAGGAGGTTGATAAGGTCGTAAAAGGCGACAGAGGACGTAAGAGTCCGTAAAAGAAAGGTCGAAGTCGTTAAATTGACATGTAAGGAAAGGTTCGTAGTATGTGTCCAAAGAGTGGAAGGTGGGGGTAGGATAGACGTCCTAAGGAGGCGGTGCTGTACTGGTAGTCGATTGACGAAGCGGTCAAGGAAACAAAAGAGAATTGACAGAAAATTGACAGTCGAGAGATCGATTGTCTGGGTGTTGAGTTGGGATGGAAGGACGATGTGAAGGTGGATGGTTTGGATGACGCTCGATGGCGAAAGCTCTGGCCTCGGGGGATGACTCCTCTCGTATCAACGGAAGAAGAACACACGAGGCTGCACTCTCTCGACGAGCTTGCAAAAAGGACCTGGTTGAGACAATCTATCGAAAGATAGTCGTCGACGGATGGTTGGGAATCATGTGTTGGTGTTGTGTGTGGTGGGAGTTGTAGAACTCCTCTCCGCCTGTCTGCTCCTGGTGTCTTGATCTCGACGGCTTATCGCTTGATGGGTTGAGCAGCGATAGCAGCAATGTTGTTCTAACAGCAGACGTGGTCTCCTGTTGGTTGGTTGGTTGAGTGTGTGATTGATAGCTGGAGATGAAGAGATCTGATGTGACTCGCGTTCTGTGACTCGCGGGAAAGATGTTGCTCAGGTTGTAGGGTGGTGGTGGTGGTAGTAGTAGTAGTTGTGGCGATGGAGGGACAACCGGTTGAGCGAGAGAAGGTGGTGATGGTAGGTAGTTCGGAGCGTAGTCGAGGAGGGTACGGGAGAGGAGGAGAGGATAGAGAGAGAGGGGGAAGGAAGGAGCGTTGTAGATGAGAAGAAGGAGGTCGAAGATGTAGGGAAAGAGTGGGTGGAGAGATGGGGATGGTGGACGAGAGATAGAGGAGCGGTGGAGGACAGGACGGTGAGAGGGAGAGGGAGTCGGGCTGAGTGGTGCCAATGATGAGTTAGTGCCGAGATATACGGGCTAGCATGAAAGAGAGGTATTCTTGATCACTAACTGCGCGGCGCTTGCCACGTCAGGGCAGCGCCCGTCCCTTCCGATTCATCCCATCGACGCTAACGTCATGCAACCACTCACGGCAGGGGCCCCGCACTCTCGACGCTCGAGGCAGCCACTCACGGAGTAGGGCTAAGGTGAAACTGGCTCGTCGAGTGACCTGGGCCATCGCCATCCTAAGGGAACACACTGTCTCGCGCTTCGATGCGATTCCATTGTCCAGAAGGCCCTGAAGGCCGGCAACGAACAGCGAGGACTCTGAGTGGACTCTGAGTGGACACGCTGTGGAGTCTTGCAGCTGCACTCTCCTGTCCGTTGCATATTGCTCCCCTGTGAGGCCAGCCATTCAATATTCCTCGGGCCTTCCGCCTGCATTCCCAGCTTGACCGCTTCGAGGGTTAAAATAAACAGAGGCATTGAAACCACAACAACAACAATAACAATAACAATAACAAAAACAACAACAACATCAACCACAACATCAACCACAACATCAACCACAACATCAACCACAATAACAGTCACCATCAAAAGTCCCATCAACAAGTGAGGGAAACGCCAATTGCATATCTGTTCACTTTGCTCATCCCGATACTTGGCAGTGCAGTACCTCTCTTGTTCTTATTCTTCGTCGGCCTTCTATTCGCCGCACTCCGGATGACGAAGACGAGGCTATGGTCTTGCCATGGTATTGGTCGTGGCAAGTTGGCAACACCACCATCATCGTGTGACCAGCAACCATCATCATCGATGGGTCAGTTAATTACAAAGTCAAAGCTATTTGCCGGTATCAATAGGAGCCTACCAAATCCCCATATCTGCCACATATCTACCAGAGGCCGCGCAGAGTCAATAGAGTCCCAACAGTATCAGTCTCCTACGTGATCATCCCCAGAATGTCGTAGAATCGTGATCATGCCTCGTCACTCGTCACTCGTCGCTCGTCATTCCTCTTGCCCATCATCCCATCCATCGTATCGCTCCCCGTCGCACGCCCTCTCCCTCACACCATCGTTGCGCAGGATGAAATGATCCGAGTAGCAGGTTGGTCGGAAGAACAACAAAGACAAGCAGAATTGAGCAGAATTGGCCAATCGTGCGACGTCTGACACCGCTTGTTTCTTCCATTCCATGACTATCGGTTGAATTGCCGACACCTCTCCCTCACTTCCCTCAGTTCCCTCTCTTCCCTCTCTTCCCTCCCCAAATCCTGCGACAGCTCGCTCTGTCGCCCTTCGCCTATCACACCATCTCGCCCTACACCACCCTCGGTGTGTTGGCACTCTATTTAGCACTGGGGCCTGTCTTTCGTGCACAACTGTTTCTATGGAACTTCCAAGTCGAAGCCAGCCTTTGGCAGCGCTTGTCCTTGCTTTGATCTCTACCCCATACAACTTGCTGCTTGTCAAGTTCAAGACACTTGTCCGACTCCATCTCTCGGATCTCTCCACCAAAAGCATCTGCCAACAACGGGAAAGCTGGCACTTGGCATGCTCCAGACTGGAGCTGCTGCACTCCCACAGCGAGGCGCCGCCCTCAAGCGCGCAGATCTAGTCGAGTCTCACCTCCTCGCTCCTGCTGGTCCATCCATCCTGTTGGATCTCTGTCGCATTGTTGTCATTTGGCCATTCTGAGAAATGATAGACTTCGCGTGGACGTCGAGACATTCTCATTCCATTAGCCTTCTCTGCCTTCGCTCGCCTCGGTGCCTGGTGCTCAGTGTTCACTCCCCCTGCATTGCATGATTCTCGCAATCCAAATCCAAATCCAAATCTAAATCTAAATCCACTCTGGCGATGTGTTCAGGAAACGTGTTGTCAATTCCCTCCAATAGTCCTCCAATAGTCCCTCCAATAGGCCCTCCAATAGTCCCCATAAGCGAATCTACCCTACGCAAACCCTCAGATTCTTTCTTCCTCACCGCCATCGCAATCTTAACTCGCACAACGAAACCGACAAACTTTTGCACCAGCCTACCAGCCTACCAGCCTACCACCTTAACACCCTACGCGACAGGCCCTGTGCATAGCTGTTCATAGCGGTTCAAGCTGTTGGCAGTGTGGCACCAGCAGGCAGATTGGCATGCACTTGACCTGCACCTGCAGCTGCACCTCTAATAAATTGCCCCGGCCTTGACTGGCCTAGTTGGCCTCCCGCCTTCCGGAAGTTGACATTTGCGACCAGCTCTGAGGTGAAAACTCTTCAATTTGTTGATGCTTGATTGTTGACCAACTTGACCTTCACACCGCCGTCGCAAAGACAGCCATTGACATCGGAATCCGGACGAACCTCTCGAGAAAGAAAAAAAAAAATTAGAAAAAAAAACTCCTTTCCCAGTCATGTCGACCACTCGGGTTGTAGATGTTGAGATTGTCCTACTCGACATAGGTTCGTCCGTCCATCCCGTTATCCGATATCTCTCACTCTCCTGGTCCATCTCCTCATTCCACTCGTTCACGAAGGTGGCAGCATAGTTCGCTGACTTCCCCAACCACTTGATTTGCAGAGGGAACGGTGTGCCCGATCTCCTTTGTTCATGCGGTTCTGGTAAGCTGCTTGACTTTTCCATTTTCCTACTGTAGTGTCGTGTCAAGGCTCTTCACCAGAGGATCCGAGGGTCTTCCCGTTTGCTGCATTATTTTCCGGGGCATCGTCTCCTGCAGTAGAAATCACTTTTTGGAATTCCGATGTACCATTCATGCCATTTCTTGCGTGCGTCTCGGATTCTTAGTACTTCGTCTTCAACTTGGTGGTTGAAGCATCGGCAAGTCACGGCAGGTTGCCTAAGGCCACGAGGTGGACAAGTTCCAGCCACCTCCTCTGATACTGGCCGCCTCTCTCCAGACTTTCCCAGACCAAGATCCTCCTCTATTCGTCTGCCGTCCTACTTCTCTACACAATCAAACAATGCCCAACCCCAATCGACCAATAATAAAGCCTTCGCACCAGATGCGGACGAGTTGTCAAGAGAGGAAATGTCCACGAGACAGCCCAAATGACTCGTGCGATATCGCTTCTCATCCCAAAATCTGGGTTTTGGCGAATCGCGAGAGCTGTCTCTGTCCCTCAGACTGTCTCTGTCCCGAAGAAATCTGGAGCTGTCAAGACGAGTTGCTGCCCCTTTGTGCATATTCTCCCGCCCCGACCAAGTCTTAGTTGAATTCCTATTACTAAGACTGTCTTGAAACCTTTCCAACCATCAGACGTGGGGACCCCGCAAGCTCCTATGCCAGCTCGCAGCTCCTCATACTGATCTCCCACATTTTCTCCTTATCCTGCTTCTCCGTCTCGTCTCCTTTGCTTTGCTTCACTCGGCTTGCTCTAAACAATCCCCCGCAAACAAATCTATCTATCCCATCCCACCAATCAACACCACTAACCCTCCCCTTCTTTCCAACCACACAGTTCCCCTACGCCCTCTCCGCTCTCCCCTCAGTCCTTAACTCGCAATGGGACTCCCCGTCCTTCCTACCCTACCGCGACGCCTTCCCCGCCGAACACCGCAGCACCCCAGCCGCCCTCCTCGCCCACGTCAAAGAGCTCATGTCACAGGACATCAAAATCGCCTATCTTAAATCCCTCCAAGGCTACCTCTGGCGCGCAGGTTACGAATCCGGCTCCATCGTCTCCCCTCTATTCGCTGATGTCCACCGTGCACTTCACGCGTGGCATGCTGCCGGTGTCACGATCATGATTTACTCCTCTGGTTCGGTGGCGGCGCAGAAGTTGTTGTTTAAATACACTAATGCCGAAGGTGAGAAAGAGATCGATCTTAACCCTCTTTTAGCGGATTACTTTGATACCGTCAATGCCGGGATGAAGAATGAGAAGGGCAGTTATGAAAAGATTGCTGCTACAAGACCGGACGTGAAGGTGGGGAAGTGGCTGTTTTTGAGTGATAATGTGAATGAGGTTCATGCTGCGAGGAGGGCTGGCATGGAGAGTTTTGTGGTCGTGAGGGAGGGTAATAGAGAGTTGACAGCGGCGGAGAAGGGGGCGAATGTGTTGGTGGAGAGTTTTGAGGAGATTGAGATTAGGAAGTAGGTAGTCAGTTACATCATTGGTATGGTAGGCATGACGGAGGGAGTTTGGTGTTGTGGAGAGTGATGAGGATGGACATACAAAGGATAGACGAGTGAACGAATGAACAAAGATGCATGGATCAATTCTCCCTCCCCACATATTCATAATAAACTAGATTTCGAAGTGGGCTGAATGCTCCACATTGAGTGTTGCGTGACCTCCTTGTGACCTATTTTGTGACAGTGACCTGATCTGACGAGACTGACGAGACTGACGCCCGCCTCGATGGGGAAATTAAGCGAGGTCTTTCTTTTGAATCTCGAAAACAAACAACGTGTCAAGTTGTCAACGGATTCGTACACTCATCAGTGGGATATGTGATATAGAACCATGATTATTCTTATCTGGTTAAATTCAGACTTCTCGTCTTTTCAGTTCTTTCAAAACAAAATATAATACTCTCCCCCTCTCTTCTGAGCTCACCTCTTCTCCGAATTTCACACTTCACCAAATCACCAACGATTGCAGACGACACGCTAAAATGTAATACGATACACGGGAAACTTCCAACTAGCTCCCCTCCGTCCTCTCCCCCTTCATACCAAATGAATCTTACAAGTACAAAAATCTTCTTCCTTGGTTTCTCTGTCCAAAGACATCGATCCCACTCGCATCTGCCAAAGGTTGAGGAATTTAAGAATGACAACTTATAAGCATCTGTTATGTCCAACATATTCACATGAACATCAAGGATTTACTATCTCGGGACATTTGCAGTTTTTATCCTCACATATATACTCACAACTTTCTGCTGTACAGGCATGATGGTCTGACACTTTCAACGTCCTACAGCACTACTTTTAGGATGGTAGCACAAGCAGAAATAGAAGAACAAGAAGCCTCTTGTTCCTCTGAGATCATTGAATCGAACATGTTGATTGTATGACTTTAACGCTTTCACTACTTGTGCGTTGTCTTGTTCCTTCGTTTTTCATCTCTTCATGTCTTCATTTTTCCAACCACCAAGCCAAAGGAATTCCCACCCTTCCTCCCCTAGCTCCTTCTCCTGCCGAATTTCGAATTTCCAATACTTAAGACAAGTCGTGATCAGTTGATTCACTATCCACTCACGCTACCTTTTCTCGAAAGTACATACATATAAATCAAACGCCACGTTTCACGTCGCTGCTTCCTCTTTCGGGAGTTCCGGCTTTTCTCATCCCAAACTCGCCTTTCATCGTAAACGTGTTAATACTTACTCCCCAGGAGATTTCTACATCATCATAACATGGCCCATCACAATGTCGAACTTTTGAAGGTTCAAATACCAAACATAACTCAATATCTTACGATGTCCCTGTCCTCCTGAGCCGACGCGGCAAGTGGGATTCCACAATTTTGTCGCATCCCCAACGTCTCAAAGTCCGATCAGGAGATATTTGTTGCTACCACATTATTCACACCATTCACACATCTTCCCAACACCATCTCTATCAAAAACCATCCCACCCCATCCTCTCCCCCTTTAGCCAAACTCAAACACCAATTCCTAACCTCCTACACATTCAAAACATCCTTTTATTCTCTCGCCAAGCCCCAAATCCTCGCTTAAACATCTCCACGTCCTATCTCACCAAAACACCAATAAAATCCAGAACAAATGCCCTCAAACTTCAACATACGACCATAGACTCGAAGAAAATTGGGCATCCCGTCCGCTCTGCCATACACAAGCTTCAGATCGGTTGACTAGTAGTTGGGTGGGTGACCACCAGCGAATCCCAACTGTTGTATGTCTCTTCCATCTTTTTGGGATGTTTCTTTTGGGCCGGGAATTTTGGAATTTGGGCGGTGGTGGACGAGGAGCAATGTTGGATGTGTTTTTGGATTGATGGGATTAGAAGGAAGGAATGATGGAAGAGAGGGAAAAGAGTGGATGTTCTTTTGGTTTTGCGAAAGGAACAGAGAGGATGGCCGGGCAAAGGGAGGGGAAAGTTGTGATTTCGGTAGATGCGATCACACAACTTTTAACTGATTTCGGAAGTGAACGAAGCAGATCGGCAACCTGCGCTAAAGGGACGAGTGAACAGGATCGGATTGCTTTTGTTAAATAGTACGTATAGGCTCTGTTTTCAAGTGTTTCTGGTGGACGAGGTCAAATAAGGATAACAAAAATCTATCAACTGATCCTGGAGAATCTGTAGACTTTTATCTATAGACATGATATGACTGAGTCGAATCTGCTGATTCAAGTACCAGCTAACGAGTGAACCCTTACATACAACAAAGCCTGGTTCTGTCGTCCAAAATTATGTAATTATAACTCATCAACTCAAATGCGAGCATGCAAAACAAACTAATCTCCCATGTGACCCAAACAAAAAATGCAGATGAATCGCTGAAAATGCAGAGAATGTAACCTCCCAACACAACGCAAAACTTTCAAAATTACTCGTTTTTCAAAGTTCATCAATCCATGCGGACTGAAAAGTAACGCAGATCCATCATTCCGCACCAATCAAGCTCTTAGGCAAGAATGCCCAGACTGTTCCCACAGCTGCTAAGCCGGAACAAACCACAATCAAACACCAATCCAAGATTCTCTCCCTTCTACTGATCTCATTCCCAAAGAGCTTCAAATAAAACAAAAGTGGCAAGATCACACAAATCGAAAAACACAAACTGCTCCCCATGAATGCCATAATGCTATCAAACGCCGGAAAAATGATGGATATGATGACGAAGAAGATTGGTACAATAACGCGGATAGCAATTTTGAGACTGCCGCGCATGTAAGAGGAGAGACCGGTAAGGGTGGAGGTGGGAGCGATGGTGTTGTTGAGGCCACAATAAGATTCGATTTCTGCAACAACGGGACGCGCGTTGAGCGGGAGCTTGGTGATAGGAACGATGGCGATCATGGTACAGAGGGCGATGGAGAGAAATTTGGGATAACCAGGCTCGCCGAGAATGTTGGCGGTAATTTCGTCTTTGACACCGTCGCCAAACATGAGAATACCAGCAACTGCAGTAGCACAGTCAAGGATATACTGCAAATGAGTTAGCTAAATTCAGTTGAACATGGGTCACAGACTTACGGTGAATGAGAAGGTGACCTTCACGGCTTGGCCATAACGATATGGATGTCTCATGTCACGATAGATATTGGGAAAGACAGAATGTCCACCCCATGGAGACATCAGCAATCCAAATGATAGAGGCAAAGTTGCCCAAGTTCTGGGCCAAAGCCAAGTGTCTGCAGGATCTCTCAAAGATCCTGGAGTGTCTGGCTTGATAAAGCCATCGGTGAAGACAATAAGAACAACTGGAATCTATTAGATATGTGACATGACGGATCAGAGAAGGCTCTCAAGAACTTACTGCCAAAACAAGATAATATACCAAGGATGCTGCTGACGCTGAGCAATCGAAGTGGAGTGAAATTGAGAGGGATCAAAATGAGACCACAAAGAACCTTCCACTCGTTGACTCCAACCGAAGGAATCAGAAGGTGCAGAGTATCGCCAAAAAGTACATGTAGAGCAACACATGCAGCAATAAGTTCGAGAGTGAACAAGACTCGGACAATTGCGCTTGCTTTTCTTCCATACCTTGTTTTAGGTCAGTATTTTCCCATTCGGTTTGTGATCTAGCATGACTTACGAGATGAGTGCGACATCGCCAAAAGTAAGAAGACTTGCGTCAATATCCATACATTTCGCCAACAGCCTCGCAGTGTACGCGGTAACAAGGGCAGAAAGTGCAAGGAAGATCATTCCGCAAACCCATCCGGCATACTTGATTCCCATAGGAAGAGACAGCAGGCCTACTCCAATCAGGACGTTCGTAGAGTTGAAAATAGTCTGTGGCAGGGTAGACTCTCCCACGACAACAAGCACAACCTTTCCATCTTGTTCAACCTCCTTCACAAGCAAAGGTCGATGTTCCCCATCAATTTCCCGCAGATCACTTTGTTGCTGCCTCCACAATTGCCCAGCATGTTCCATGGAAGACCTGCTCAAGTCTGATCGGACGGTACCGTATGAAGTTCCATAGCTACCAGCAAAAGGGGTCGTGAGATGACTAAAGACAGATTCTCTCCCTCGCACGCTGCCCCTCGTACTTCCTGGCATGCCTGCCAAATCTGCTCCCAGCTGCTTATTTTCTGATTCTCGGTGACCATGTGGCATTGGTGTGATTGAATCGTCCTCCGGATATACAGAGTCGTCGTCTACCGCGTCTTCTGGACTGGAAGAAGAGCCAAGTTGTGCCCGAAGCAAGCCTGTTCGTGGAAGACGACCAGATTCAGCATCGGTTCTTCCGTAGTTTATGTCGTCCCCTTCCTCACGGTCCTGAATGATGAAGGCAGGTCTATGAGGGGTGATCTCTTGGAAAGCTGCTGCTCTCGTCCAACTTCGCGCAAAGTTCTCGATACTGTTCACTCCACCAACCTGAGCAAGAGAATTAAGCCGAAGGGCAATTGAGGATCTGGTGGTATTTGGTTAGCCCACCCGGAACAAATCGAGGCGTTCTGTGTGAAATTTACCTGCGTCTCCGTAAATCCTGCTGGCCTCCGGCTTCTGTCCTTTCCCGAGCATCGTGAGTGGATTCGGCGTCTTCATCGAAGCGCACACTACGTCCTCCGGCCGAACTTACAGAGCCGCGATGCGATGTTCCATACTGATAGTCGTCCCAGGTTTGGGGGTTTCGAGACGTCATGATGAACAGAGCATGAGCTTGCCAGAGCGGCAAACCTAGACTTCTCTTGTTGGTCGCGTAGGCCTCGAGGTGTCAAGGAGGAGTCGAGGAGGAGTCGATTCGTAGACGGGAGAGGAGAAAAGGAGAAGTTGACCTGGGTATTTTTTTGGTTTAAAAAACAAAGACGCAGCGGCGAGAAGGTGTTGAAGAAATTGGAGCTTCACATTGAGGAGGTCTCTCCACGCTTATCGAGGTGAAATCGCTCATTGGCCAATGGTGAGAATGACATTGCGCGACAGCCAACTTCTGCGCTTCAGGCCTTTGCGTGCCCCACCGAGAGCTTCCACTCCCACTCCCTACCTGACCCTTTGTTTTCCGTTTGCCGGCATGATGGTGAACATAGACGTACATGCAGTAGGAGAATACCTATCCAGCCAGCTCGAAGGCCAGACGGAAGATGCAAGATGCAAGATGCAAGATGCAAGATGCAAGGTGCAAGATGCAAGATACGCCGCCATGTAAAACATCTATTTAGTTTTTATTTCCAAACGCCATTCAGACGCCTTCTCTGTACGAGTGTCAAGATCACAAAAACCGTGGGATTCGATGCCTCCAAATTGAGCCCCTCTAGCTCGGGCAAGTTTTTGTGGGCTGCACACACTTGTGGGGTTGTCTAGCGATAAGAACTGACCACCGCCGTCACCGTGACCACCTCCACCTCCCTGCAATTTGGACTTTTTTCCTTACGGCCAAGCGTCCTTCGCTTAGCCCGAGCGCAGCCGAGAGAAACTCAGAAATCTCAGGAGACCAGATGCCCAGACAGCCTGGAGGTGTGAGGTGCAAGAATCTCGCCTCATCCGAGCCAGATCTGCTGCATGTCTGGGAATTCTTCCTTGTCACTTTTGATCTTTTCTTGCCACTCTCTCTTTCGGGATAATGCTTTGTGAAAAGTTTGCTCTCTGGTGTAACCTGCTCTTTTAATGGAGATAGACAGACCCCTTGAGCCGTGCCGAGATGATAATGGGGAGCACGCGACCAGAAAGCTTCGGAGATTTTGTACAGGAATCGAGCGCGCTATTAGGTATAGACAACAGATCAGATTACACATGACAATCGATTTTGTTTTGTAGCCCCTATTTCGACTTGTCAGCAGTGAGTGTAAACAGAACTGCCTGGTAACTAACATATGTACTGTGTACTGTACATAGGTAGGTGTAGGTAAGGTACAGTAACCTTTACCATTCGCTCTCTCAAAAGATCACACCTATTGTGTCAAGAATGATGATAAAGTGAGGAGCCAACTCCGCAAGCTTGAGACTAGGGTTTCTCTTGCACACTCTATTAGGATTCTATGAAATTCAACAGTGAGTGAGAGAACCTATTTTTTTTCTCTCGAAAATAGATCTACTTATTTTCAACTCGTCAGAGGGTCGTTTCTGCAAAGTTCAATACTCTGGCTTCGCCGATTCTTCCACTTTCATCGCAACGACTTCGAAGAGATATATATCAACCTACAATTAACAGTTCTCCATAATGAATTGTTTTTCATCCAATGCACAACGTGCTTTGGTTGTTGGTTGCACGGCATATGTCCTCCTGTTTTCCGAATTAGGAAACATCCCTTATTTTGAGCCTCTTCTCCCAGCCATTTGGTCGCACAAATAGAAATTTCCCATTCGCTTCTTGTTGCACATCGCAATGTCATCGACCGCATTTTCCTAAATGGGAAGGGCCCTCCAAAATCTGTGTTCATTGGAGAAATGACGACGAGTGGTCTAGACTGTCAAATACTTTGCTGTACTTCTCAGACTTCTAGAAGACTTGAGGCGGGGTTAAGATTTTGGCTCACATCTAGAACATGGATAACTCTCTAGATAAGTAGGAGAAACATTATTTAATTTCAATAACTGTGCTATCTATTGAACTGAAGAAAATCGACTCTTTGGATGCTGTTCTTCACAGAACAGGTTCTCCTCAATCCTAGAAAGTCTTGCTACTCTCTCAGCACTTGATTGAGTATGCTTTTCCCCAATCCCCTGTAACATAATACACTTCCAACACAGCCCGGTCTAATCAATTTAAAATGACAGAAAAGTTGTTTCTTATCTTTCCCGATCGAAGTTCCTGCTTCTTGAAAGACGCCCTCTGCTTCGGAAGCGACGACGTCACCCTCCAGAGATAATACACAAGTTTGTTCGACAACTTCTTCCTGACCAAAGAGTACCCCAAGCTCTCCATAATTGCTTCCATCTTGGCTTCATCCATGTATCTGGAGTTGGTGACACAAGGAGCGGGTAGCACCAAGAACAAACTAGGTAGAAACTCCCCCAGCTTCCCAACATAATCTCTTGTCCTCAGGAATTGAAGCGTACGCAAAAGCATCTTTCCTCTACCCGATGGATCAGGAACGAAGTTCAGGACTAGAGATAGACTGATGATGTCGAATTTCTCCTTGTTACTGGAGGGAAGAGGTCTTTCCATGAAGTCTTGCTGCAAAATCCCATCCGCTTGGCTGTTCAAGTCGATTCTTGATACCTCAAAGAGACCACTTTTTGAGCAGGCGTTTGTGACACTCAAGGCTCCTACCTCCAACATCCTCACTGGGTTGAGTCCATTTGCGTTTTGATCTTTCAGATCTGAGAGCACGGGTTCCAGCCATTCCATCAAAATTTTGGAGCTATCTCCTCCTCGATCATTTGCTTGGCCCAGGAGACTTGCTTTCTGATAACTCTCAATTCCTCCCTGTGACTCTATCTGTTTGGCTAGAGCAGCGGCCTTTTCCTCATCACCATCTGCAAGTGCTTTTGCTCGGTGTTTTTCTAGGGTGTGATGAGACCGGATGAGATTGCGTGTCGCTTTACTTGAGATTGTAGATGTCCGAAAGGGTTTTGCTGTAGGTGGCCGTCCATGTGAGAGAGATTTTGGCTTCAGGGTTTTCCTTTGGGAACCCATCGCAAACTGTGGATCGTTCTGAGATGTGAGATGAAAATGAAGTTCCAGATGTTTTGTACGCGATCTCTGCAGAAGGTATTGGCGAATCAACGGGCGAGTTTGGGGGGGTCGATGCCAAGGCGCTAGACAATCCACACAAATCATTTTCATGAATCTCGAATTTTGTTCGCGATATTTTGCAACCGATCACGACCAACGACAAACTCGCCAACCTTCGTCGACAAACCTCAAAAATGGCTCCAAAGGACACCAAGACCGCCTCCAAGAAGGGTAAGCTCCCTTAAATATGAAAAAACCAACTGCATATTTCGCAGCATGTCACTGCGTCCTTTCCTTCACCCGTCATGAGCGGGTTGCTCTAACTAGAGGCGGTTTATGAACATCAAGTCCTCCTCAATTGAAAAATTGAGATGTGTGACAACCGTGAGGGAGAGGGAAAGAGGCGCACAGCAGCAGCAGAATATTGCGAGTTCTTCAGGAGCGATTGCTGATGCGTAAGTTAAAACAGGCGCTGCCACCAAGGGCAAGGGAGGAAAGCAAGCCAATGCTGCTTCCAAGGCTGCCTTGAAGGGAGTAAGTTCTTGAACATCCTCCTAATAACTACGAACCGAGTACTAACGAACATTCAAAAGTCTTTCTCCCAAAAGGTTCGCAAGGTCCGCTTGTCGACCACCTTCCACCAGCCAAAGACCCTACAACTCTCCCGCTCCCCAAAATACCCCCGCAAGTCGGTTCCTTCTCAACCTCGTCTTGATGAGCACAAGGTTATCATCCACCCTCTCAACACTGAGAGCGCCATGAAGAAGATCGAGGAGAACAACACCCTTGTTTTCATCGTCGACATCAAGGCCAACAAGAGACAAATCAAGGAAGCCTTGAAGAAGCTCTACAACATTGACACCATTAAGATCAACACCCTTGTCCGGTTAGTCTTTACCTCTGCAAATAAATCAAATAGTTTCTTTTGCTAATCTATATTAGCCCTGATGGATCCAAGAAAGCCTTCGCCCGTCTTACCGCCGATGTTGATGCTCTTGATGTTGCCGCTACCAAGTTGGCAATTGTCTAAACGGTTCTTCTGGAATTGGGGAAGCGGGTTTGTAATTGGGATAATGATATGATCATGGGAATACCAGCAAGCGACATGCTTGTCATTTGCATTTGCAAGGCGTAAATGAGATACATACCAAAATGAATTAGCGCCAAAAGCTTTTTCAATCCCAATATATCGCCTATGACCCAAATTGAACCATGTATTTTGATGTGATCTATTTGCAATGTGCTTTCATCTCCCTCGGACAAAACACTTTATCCAAGACATAAGGCTGGCCGTAAGGTCGTAGCGAACAATCCAGACAAATGCCTTGTGTACTTGAGTATTCATGGATCACTGCAACTTGCAAATGTACCTACGATTAGTTTTTCACTTCTCTTTCTTTAGCATCAATACTCATATGAAGAGGAGTCTATATCATCATTCAGTTGTGCTCCCAGTATTTTGCCTTGAAGCTACTTGAGTCTCTGCAAACCCACCGAATCCTTCCCTTCCCATCCATGTTCTTACACCCGTGTTTCCCATCCACCTCGCCCATACAAGTACACATGTAAACAAGCACCCCAGTTGTGCGCGCACTCTCTCTCTCTCTCCTCTTTTGTCCATATCATACATCCAGCACGCCCTCCTCTTCATCCCGGCTTTCTCACCCAAATTAACCTCGCCCATCGTCAATCACACGAATCTACTGCGTCCTCATCTTCTCCAAATGTCTAATCACAGTAAAATTCGCATCCAAAAATCTCCCCACACAATTCTGCGCGCACGTCTCCTCTGCCTTTTCCAACTTGCCACTGCGGATGGGTGAGGTGATGCATTTCTTCCAGCAGACGTCTGTGAGGGCGTGAACGGCTACAATAACAAACAAAACTCGTTTAGCTTCAAAAATATCTCGAATATGCGATTGAGATTTGCAATTGATGGAAACCATAAAGTCAGGAAGGGGAAGGCAGAGAGGGGGAGAAAATAAGACGGACATTGTTGAACTCGAGACTTTTGCATCTCATTCGCAACGAATTGTTGTAGTTCTTGCTTCTCCGCACCAGTGAGTTTGGAGAGGTCGATAGAGGATTCGAGGGATGAAGCTGTAGAGTCCATGTTTTGGAGATTCGGGGTCCTAGGATGTGTGTAGGTGCTTAGGTTAGGTGAATTGGTAAGATGTTGTGGTGGTGGCTAGATTTGATGATACTCGTCTGAAAGCTCTCGAGACAGGGGTCAAAAATGTCTGCCGCTTGCTTCAATGTCGGGTGCACGTGACCATATTAGTATTAGTAGCGAAGGAAGGAAATGGGTTTTGGGACTTCCGGCAGATGAAATCTTTAATTTTTAGATCTTGAAAATCTGAGGGGAAATCTTACTTGGCCAATGGTGGTAGGTAAAACGAAGGTTCGCATTGTCGTTGTTCCACGAAAGTACACATTGAGATCTTTGTTTATCTCCGTTCACTTGGTGGTAAATCTCCAGTATAGCAAAGATGCCTCTATAATTTGTCATTGGAAGTCCATATGATAAAGTTCTTGGACATGAAATCAGCTAGTCCTTGGATTGTTTTGATCCGTAGGTCGCCAAGAACGAGAGTCATCCCAATAGTTTGTGTCGGATTCATAACGAATTCATCAACGTATTGTTGAATCAAAGTTTTTATTTATATCTTATTCTCTGCTGAAGTCTAGGGCTGCCAAAATTTCGTTTCAGCTTGGTAGGTCTCCCTCTGGCTCACCTGGTCGTCGCTGTCGTCTTGCTGACCTGAAGGTCTCCAGCGAGTTTATCAGCTACAATACATTCAGTCCGAGAGTCTACTTTCCTTGCAGAACACTTCCGTACCTTCTAGTGTACACCAAGTTGATTTATGAGCATCAAGTACTTCTTGAATAGGTTCCCTGAGCCTCACGCCTTCGCACCCAGTGACGAAAATTAAGCGAGTATTAGAGACGAAGAAAAGATTTGAAAATATTCTGATGGTTTTTGAATCTTGTTTCGTAATCCTCACCACTAAAGAGGATATCAAAAGGAGAGAGTATCTATGGCTTTGAAACAACTCCTTTCTGGAACTGATCGCATGTTGTTTGTATCATCCCTCACAGCCAAGACCAATCTCCTCTTCTCGACGTATGCTTATATGTTTCAAACCAGAAAATATGATCTGGTTTGTTCGGCCGTATGTTGCATTTACATTTAAAGGCTCTTCCAGGCCTGTCTGTATCTCGCCCACTGTTTGAAACCTGCCATTGTTAGCCTCGGCCAAGCTATTTCCAGTCTGCAATGGACATACCTAGTCGAGAGAACTCTTCAAATCCGTCGGTTTGTCCATCCATAAATATTCTCTTCATGCCTTGCCTCTTGAGTTTGTGGACGCAAGCATTTAGCAGACCAATAGTGAGCGCCTCGTAGGAGTTTGCTAGGAGATATATCAGCTTGCTAAACCCGTGGAAATATGATCTGATTGAAGCTAATGAGCACTAAAGACTATTCTGATAGTATTTATTCCAACAAGCCGGCAATCTCCACATCTTACGGTATCCTGCGCCTCCCAATGACTGTGAAATACATCTGATCAAAACAAGGTCCTTCTTCACAATTCCCAAGCCTCGATTTTGCTTCCTCGGATCTCGGGTGATACGTCGCACTAGAAACATACAAGAATGGGAGGAATAATTCGAGACTTACGGGATAAACACAGACAAGTGATGCCACCAACATC
Source organism: Tetracladium marchalianum (assembly GCA_037074945.1). NCBI lineage: Eukaryota > Fungi > Ascomycota > Leotiomycetes > Helotiales > Tetracladium > Tetracladium marchalianum. Next base: position 1,946 of record JBAMDN010000768.1, on the reverse strand, counting down.
GCTCCCTATCAGACCAGCCCAGGGAAGATTAAATGATATCTGGCTCCCACAAGATGGGGTGTAGGTCAGAGCAGCCGCAGTGATCATGTTGTTTTCTATGGCAATTAGGATATCCTTGACGTGCGGACTATCCATAAGCGACCAGTATTGATCAAACCAACCAGTTTCCGATTGTTGCGCCGCCGCCTTCTCAACTAGCGCCAAAACCTCGCCCATCTTGTCTTGTGTGCATTGTAGAAATGTGATGTTGTCCGTAGGCGGAAGATTAACCGATGCTGGCCAGTCGTCGCAACTGAGAATGAGATCTTGAATTGGAATTGAACTCAACTGCCATCCTCTACGCTGAAACCATGCCTCATTTATATACACATCAAACGGCGGGCCGTAAAATATTCTCGGAAATGTTGTTCCTAATTGTAAACGAGTGACGCCTCGGGTTCTTTTGAGTTGGTTAATCCCATGCGTGTGTAGGCTCAACCCAATGCCTCTGGACCGATTTGCTGGGTGGATAAGAAGTATAGCTAGGGAAGCAATAAGCTTCTCGCCTTCTTGGTCGACATATGAAAGATATGTTGCGCAAAAGCCTAGTAAAAGGCCATCTTCCGGATCTCGAACAACGTAATGTTTGGCGTAACCCGGACGATGCAGTATTTGGGTAAGAGTGTCTCGATCTATGATAAATTTTGGGCTTATACATTGCATCCACAGATTATGGACACTGGCTGCATCTTTTGCCTGGTCCCATTCTTCAACTTGCCATGACCGTGGTGCTAGCGTCCCCGCAGACTCTAGAGGTTGATTCGATCGGGGTGGTCCATCTTCTCCGAACATGAGCTTTGCGGTCGCTTCGAGGGCTGCTGGCGAATATCCTGCTGTTTGTATTACCGTAGGGAATGGCACATGCTGGTCTGGATTGATCGGACTGCAGCATACCACAATAACACAAGGCTTCTGGTCGTTGACGGCGATTGTCACAGCTGCTATTTCGAGATTGATCTGTTCGCTAGGTTGCACGGAAAAGCAGAGAATGACGACATGTCCCCGTTTGATGAAGCCCAGGTGAGTTGAAGTTATCCCATTCCTAGACAAAGTGAGTATGGGACTTCTACTTGCGATTGAATGATAGACCTTTGGGTGTAAGGCACTTGACGAACTCGGGGATGTCTTCGCGCCAGTGAGCGGCCAAAGGGCTCAAAAGGATCGCTGGTGTCCTCGAAGTCTTGACTGGTTGGTATTACCACAGGAGTAAGCAGGATTATTACATCGGTTTCTCGCAACTTTCTGATGTGAGTGAGCCAGTTTTCATCGTCTCGTAGCAGGATTGCTAGATTGTCTTGCGTGGCAAGTGCGGAGGTGCTGGCGGAGGACGGGAGAGGCCTTCGCTCTCGTTCCTCCACATCCCTGGAACTATGTAAGAAACTCTGTCCACAAGCACCGGACAAGCTAACGGAACAAAGTAAACCTGACTCTTACCTTTGGTCATCGTCGTCGTCTGTAGCTAGAGACCGAGTGGACATGTCCAGCTTCGAATAGAGAGTTCTGCTCTTGATATGAGCTACGTTTCTGTTTGATCTCGAGCCAATCTGGGTAGGGACGAAGGATGTTATCTTGAAAAGCACGCTGCATGCCCCTTCCGTGGAAATGCTGTCTATCTAGCACCAGATCTAACGCATCCTAGCGACATATCCTCGAATTTCTTGTAATTGGACAATAAGTGGGCGTCCGGAGGACATCCATACACTTGTGGAGAAGGAGACCGAGTTGATGATAGCAACAAGCTAAAAGGGAAATAGAGTGGTATATAGCGCAATTGCCGTGCTTCTGGTTCTCGGGATGTGCAAAGATTTGCGATCCTAGCCTTGCATGCCACATATGACTCGGAAGCTGGTTAAAATGGTATCGGGGTAAGATCAGGAAGGCAAAAATATGTGATGGGAGAGTGGCTG
>JBAMDN010000766.1:0-55935 GCA_037074945.1 Tetracladium marchalianum | reverse complement strand
AGCAGATTCACAGAAAAAAATACCAAGCAAAAACAATGAACAAATGACAGAATGACGAATCCCCAGATCCGAAGGTGGTGGTGCCACATGGCAATCAAGGGTCATAGACAGACTCACACACACCCCCTCTGTTGCCATTCCAAGATCTGCCCAGAGCGACGAAGATGTTAGGTCTCTGCATTCACTAGATGTGAGATCTGTCCTGGAATGCCTGTCTGGTGTTGTAGAGATGTAAATGGTCGAAGATGTCATGCAAGTGACCTTGCTGCCCCACGGAATTGTCCCGCTTGCTTGGCCAAGAGCTCCCTCGAAACCCAGAATTCTGGCATCTTCAACCACCACAGAAATTCGAAATCTCTAGCAACACAGGGACATCAATTCCCCTTCTACTCATCTGCCATGTCGAGAGCATCTCAGGAGGCCATGGCCGCCAGCTACAAAAGCTTAAAGGAAGATTTTGTCTCAGGTTTGACGGGAGGAAACATCAGCGAGATTAACTACATCACGGCCGTCGCTCCAGTGCGTGTTCCCCTGAACCAAACCATTGAGTTTTACTGCGCAAAGAGAGAGATAATATACTGATGATGCAGCAAGGCAGCCGTAGTATTGTGGTCAGCGCTGCAATCGAGGCAGTCATTTTTTAGTGCTCGTTCTCCTCTGAGCTATGCTGTCGATTTCCTACTCAATGTTGGAGCCATTCTCCTCGCGACTACACTTTACGCAAACACACCCATCCTTCTCAATGGTCTCCTCCTCGCTCCTGTCGCGATTATTTTTGCCCTACCAAATACACAGAAGAAGGCGGCGAAACCACCTGCGAAGAAGACACAACATGGGAATGTGAATCCCTTTCCCAAGAAACCCTTCTTGACCACCTACCGTGGCGCAATGATGGTGATAACCTGTCTCGCCATTCTTGCCGTCGATTTTCGCATCTTCCCTCGACGATTGGCAAAGGTGGAGACTTGGGGCACATCACTGATGGACGTAGGCGTTGGCTCATTCGTCTTCGCGGCGGGCTTGGTAGCAGCCAGGCCCGTCTTAAAAGACAGATTATCAGGCAAAGGCGTAGCACCCCTCAGCACACGGCTCTATCAATCCGGGAGACACTCCCTTCCTTTGATAATCCTCGGATTGATCAGATTATACACAGTCAAAGGTCTCGACTACGCCGAACACGTCACCGAATACGGCGTCCACTGGAATTTCTTCTTTACACTTGGTTTCCTCCCTCCATTCGTTGCGATATTACAATCAGCATTCGAATACATACCCTCATACGCCGGTCTCGCCCTATTGTTAGGAGCAATTTACCAAGCCGCACTGAAATACACCAATCTGACACGCTTCATCCTCCTCTCCGAGCGCAGCAACCTCTTCTCCCAAAACCGCGAAGGAATATTCAGTTTCTTTGGCTACCTCGCCATCTTCCTCGCCGGTCAATCCGCCGGTTTGACCGTCATACCGCGTAACATATCGTCGACCGCACGCAACGGCACCGAGCAGCGAAAAGCGCTCTTGAAGACTCTAGCTGCATGGTCCGTCGGGTGGAGTGTGTTGTTTATGTTGAGCACGCACTGGAAATACGGTCTCAATCTCAACGTGTCTCGTCGTTTGGCAAACTTACCATATATCCTCTGGATCGCGGCGTTTAATACCACGCAACTCACGGCGTTCTGTCTGGTGGAAACGCTGTTCTTTCCCGCGGCGTACAAATTTTCTGCGGAAGGGGGTGGCAAGTCTGAGGATGTTATCTACAAGGAATCTACATCGCCGGTGTTTGAAGCGTATAATCGGAATGGTCTGGCGGTGTTCTTGCTGGCAAATTTGTTGACCGGGTTGGTGAACTTGACGGTGCCGACGTTGGAGGTGAGTGATTTGGGTGCGATGGGAATTTTGATGGGGTATGCAACTGTGGTGACCGGTGTGGCGGTGGGGTTGGATTGGTGGGACGTGAGTATTAAGTTGTAGGATATGTGTTTGAAGATGGTGTATGGCAAAGTGGGTGGGTTCGATCTGGTGACTACCGGAGGGGGTGTATATAAAAGACCATAGAAAGGAACCAGGCCGGAAGATTCCCTGGTTGTTGGAAGAACCGAAGATGGGATGGTATGGGCCGACGGTTGGCATATGATCTGGATCAGAGTCATCGTCATCCGCAAGGACGTGGTTCATGCAAAAAAAGAAGACATCGATGATCCCTCCTTTCTGCCTCTTACAACACTCCACACAAGTGTAGGGCAAGATGGAGTCAGATAGGATAGGATGGGACGGAGATCGGATGAACGGAAGGACGATAGAAAGATGGAAGTCTCACCGCTTCAATGCCGAGATATAGAAGTAACGTACTCTTTCTCCATGAGGCATAAATATCAGCACCAAAAAAGGGATGGAGATGCAAAATACATCTCGGACGAGATACCCACTTACATTCCACGGCGCTGAGGGGAGGCAGGTCATGCCATGCTCTGTTCGTTCGTTTGTTCTGTGATATACGTCCGTCCAGGAGATCTATCTGTGGTAGTCTTGCTTTTACTCCCACCTTACGTTCGCATACCACACGACTAAATACCTACCTGGTTGGTAAGAATAGACATAGTGTGCTCGTCCCTATGCACAGAGGTGTATATTATGCAAACAAAACAAAATACCAAAAACCGCATGACAGTACAATACTCAAGTACCTATTCTCGCTTTCTAGTACTCGCTGCTTCAGCTTTTGTATACCATTTGTTTTGTTTTCTAAAAGTCCATAATGTCTTACCATATACATGTTGATTGATGTGTGGGATTGAAATGGGAAGAATGGGGTTCAGATGAGTTGACATGTGAATTGTTATATAAATGTCTCACGATATGTCTTTTCTTCTTCGTTCTTCTACAAACATCGCATTTCTCGTATTTCGTCGATCACCTACCTCAAATACGTTCTCTTTTTCTCCTTTTCTTCCCTTTGCTTTTGGAGGGGTTTTATTTTATTTTTTCATTTCGTGGCTCTAAAACCTGACTTGAAATGTAGTACCTTCATGCAGGTACACAGACGCTCGCTGAATAATAAGACGATGGATTGGTCGGTTGGTCGGCGATTAAGTGAGTTAGTTGTGTTGTTAGTGGCGGGTAGCTGCATAACCTTTTGGAAGGGAAGGTGGGACACAGACAGACGGTAAGATAAAATGGGACGGTACAGTACGGCATCTCATCTCGTCTCTGCAGAATGTTTCTGCAGGAAGGGAGGAATGAAACTTCATGAAACCGATTTGGACCTAGGTAAGGGAGATACTGTATGTCCCGTACCTGAATAGGTATGTACCAAATTATGAAGCAGAAGGAGGAACGGATGGGATGCAGGGACCCGTTTGTGAAAGAAAGATGGGAGAGATGGAAAGGTTTTCAAGATTTTGATATCTGGATGTCAGCTTGACAACTTGGCCAATTCCTCGGGAATTGATGGTTTGTACGGAGTTCTGTACGGTTTAGTATACTTTACAGTATGGATGGTATATGGGATGGTGAGACTTTGATTCAGTGGAAGAAAGAACAATGTTTAAGAAGTAGCTGGTTTAAAGGAGCGATGACTCATTGATAGAACGAGATGAAGGATGCAGAGGAAGAGAAAGATATGTTTTGAAAATCTAGAAAAAAGTAAGTTCTATCCTTTCTTTTTTTGTTCTCGTGTTAAATGCGGAGCGGGAAAGATTCGAAGGGGGAGATGTGGCTTGGCTTTGCTTTGCAGTGCAGTGTGCAGTGTGCAGCATGGAGGGTTGCCCATGGTGCCATTGATGAGATGAATCCTTTCACGGGAAGGGGATGTAGGAATGAAAGGAAGGAAGGGTGGGTTGAGTTGGGGCATGGGAAGGAAGATGATGAGATCAGATGAAATCTAGGACATGCTAGCAGTAGAACTGAGCAGGGGTTCTTGACGACTACCAAGACTTCTGCATCATCGTCTAACTTCTGGTGTTGGTGGTGTTGAAGAGGAATGCAGATCGGTTGTGCAAACATTGTAAAATCCCAGTGCAGAGAGGAGATAGAAAAAGAGAGATAAAGCAGCGAGGAGGAGCGCAAAGATTGAGTGATCGCAAAAGCGATGCTCACTTGGATGTTCTCGAGAAGTCTTTGATCCCTCGAATGCGTTTCCTGGAGATCATCAACCCAGCCCAGTTTGCAAGTTCGTGCAGGGAATGAGGCTGCTCGTCATCTCATCTCCGGCCATTCATGCCCGCCGCCTCGCTCACCCGCCAGCTGTCTGCTCAGATCTCACTGCGGCTCTAGGACATTAAAAGGTGCGTTGAAGCCTGAAGAATGAAGATATCGCTCCCTTCCTTCTTCGGCGTCGCCGTGCTGATCGCTTGAGATGAGGTCATGAATGTTGATGATGAGAGTCAGTTGTTTGGGTTGGTTTGGGTTTTGAGGATGTGGATGGTGATGGGGATTCGGGAGCCGAGAATTGGGAGACGAAGGGAAAACTGGGGATGGGAGTCATGGAAGTCGAGGATGGATGATGCTGGTACTGGTGCTGGTACTGGTACTGGTACTGTAAGACTGTCGTGGTCTTCGATCTTGGGGATGGTGCAATAAGATGAGATGACATGACGGACGTTGTAATACTGTCAAGAAAGTGAGGAAGCTTAAATACCCTCTACAAATGTACAAATGGTGAAGGCATGGAAGGAAAAGAAGCAAAACGAACAAGACAATTCAAGACAAGAGTTGAAGCGAGGAAGAAAGTGATTGTGACTGAGGATTTGACAGCAACACTGGGCCCTTGACCATGACATAGATGATGTAATGACACGTCAATGCCAGAAAACATTGTTTATGCTGCCTCTCTTATGCCTTTGACGAGGCGAGCCGAGGCGGTGACTTGACTGGTGACTTGACTGGTGATGGGGATGGATGGCATTTGACGGGTTGGAATAGTTGTGCACGAGAGGATGGAGGCACAAGGGAGAAGTGAAGGATGAGATGGGGTGGGATGAGGTGGATGGTGTGCATGAAAGAGAAGGAGATGAGGAGAATGCAGGTGGGAGCGGATATGCATGTAGGTCGGCAGTAGTAGGACGAATAGTGCAAGTATCTACGAGCCAACGCCCAACGAGTAGGCAGCTGGGCTCCATGAGATGCTACCTATGTTATGCTGGGTCGATAGGTTATACCATGTTACAGTATGTGCGTGTGAGGTGATTTGACATGATATACATTCTCACACGTGCGTGCATCTACTTCGGATACACCAACACACTAGATCAGCATCTCATGATGGGTACTATTCTAGGAGACGTCAAACTTTGTGAAGATCCGGCTGTTGACGATAAACAAACCATTGTTGATGTTGGTTTAGTTTCGTCTCAACTCTTTAACTCATTCTCCCTTCCTCGCCAACAGCCAATTGCCTGGCGATGAATGCTGGATATCTGGATCAAAGCTTCGCTTCGCTTCGTTCCTCGATTTCATGCAGCCCCCCTAACCCTGCAGCAGGAGGAGGAGCAGGAGCAGAAGGCAAAACATGCAGAGTACAGCTGTCTACGGGAGCATGTTTGGTGAAGTGATCATGAGATAGAAGAACAGGTGTTGATCTCGCATTGTGATTTTGATTGATCTGGAGATACCTATTGCTACAGGTAATTAGAATTGAGTGGTTCTTCCATGGCCAGCGTGCGCCCTGTTGCTACTCTGATCAGAGTTCCTCTCCAGTTCTGAGAGTTCGCTTGGTCGCAAAAAAGGAAATTGCACGTTCAAGCAACCGAAGCGGCACTCCTCCATCAACTGAGACTCGACCACTCACTACCTCACACTACAGTACCTCACTTCCCTCGAAGAATCTGGTCTGGTCATCATCCTGAACAAGAAAAACATCGACAATCCCATCTTCCATTCGCACAGTGTTCGCCGTCTTGATCGCAATTGCGAGCTGATCAATTGCTCCCGACGCCGCCAGTATCAATTGATGCGACACCAACCCCCGAATTTACAATCCCTCCCTACTCGGATGGTCGAAACATCAACAACAAGAACAACCACAACGCCATAATCAACTGCAACGTCTGTTCCGTCCACCGCCTCGACGTCTGGCTGGAAACGCGAAGTTCTACATCTCGCCACGACACGATTCGCTTCGCGACCCTCACATTGGCAGTGGTAGGGCCCAGCAGCAGCAGCGTCGCTCCACACGCATATACTGCTCCCAACCGCGACGCCCAACGAGACACCGCAACATGATAGCTGGAGCATCTAATTGGTGACCCCAGGCGAACGACCACCCCCTTCTGCAACAATCACAAGCTTGCTATCTCATTCTTCCTGCTACTGGCTTGCAGAGTCCTGCAGACACACAACCTCCTCTCCTTCACCTTTGAACTCAAGGCTTGAGTTGCTATTGTTGTTGGAAAGCTGAGGTGTGACAGCTGCTCCTGCAAACCAGACCCGCGGCGCCCATACTGAACTTGTCTCTCCGCCAGGACAACTCGCCATACAGGCCAGAGAATTCGATTGACTTTACCCATTCGGAGAAAAGAAAATGTCGTCCACCGCTCTCCACGCCGTGCCTCATCAGCAAACATCCATCGGCACGCACTCGCCCATCGCTACCGCGTCCTCCAACAGACAATACAACTCGACCTCTGCATCGCAATCGAGAGACCCCTATTACAGCACCTCACCATCCGCTGCAAACGCGTCGCCATCGTCAACACGACGGCCTTCGAGACGACCGAGCGGTAATGGTGCCCCTGCGAACGGTCAACAAACGCAGCAGCAGCAACAACAACAACAACAATATTATTCTCCCACACCGACATCTGCCCAAGTGAACAACACTACCCGCGCCACAAACTCGAATCACGCCTCGCCCGTGCCAGCCTCTACGCTTTCTTCAATGGCACCCGGTGATCACCAGCGTGGTGTGCCACCTGTTGTCTCACCCCGAACCTCCTCCAACAAAACCAACTCACATACGGGTAACTCTCGTGCAGAACGTTCTGAATCTTCGAGACGAGCATATCCCAACGAAGCAACATCCTCCCCTAGACACACCGGCGATTCGCAGCAGGAGCGAGACGATAGGCAGAGAAGTAATGGTACAGTTAATGGTGCTGGAGAAGATTATGCTGCCGCTTCGCGAGCAAGACGACGAGCGCAACAGACATCCCTCGAGGCCATTACCCATAGACCAAGTGCCAGTCGAGAACCCAGACAATCCTCGGGCCAGCGACCACAACCTACACAACCTAGTGGATTATCAAGAGAAGCAAGTGAGGTCTTGCAGCGAGTGGTGGTTAGTAAGCCTGAGGTTGACGCTGAACGCGAGCGAGAACGTATGGCTGAAGCTGTTCCCAACTCCTCTGCTGCCCAAACACCACATTCTACACCTGGAGGAGTGAATGAGAATGCTGAGGAGCCTCGAGGTACGAGAAGTCGGCATGATCATTCCGCAAGCAAACCAGGGAAAAACACCAAATTTGGTGATTACTTCTTGGGAGCTGTTCTGGGCGAGGGAGAATTTGGAAAGGTCCGCATGGGATGGAAGCAAGAAGGTGGTGCAGAGGTGAATCTTAATCTCTCATCTGTGTGCAATTTCTAACATTATATAGGTTGCTGTGAAGCTTATCCGCAAAGACACGGTCGGCAACAATCCAACCAGACTCGCGAAAGTTCACCGAGAAATTCAGATCCTCCGAGAGGTGCAGCATCCCAACATTGTTCAGCTACACGAGATGGTGGAAACTGAGCACAAGATCGGTATTATTCTGGAGTACGCTTCAGGTGGAGAGCTTTTCGACTACATTCTCAACCATCGATATTTGAAGGATGGAGCTGCTCGCCGTCTGTTTGCACAGTTGGTTTCTGGTGTGGGATACATGCACAAGAAGGGTATCGTGCACCGAGATTTAAAATTGGAGAATTTACTGTTGGATCGCAACCGCAATATCATCATTACAGATTTCGGTTTCGCCAACACCTTTAACCCAGCAGATGAGCTGGGTGAGGAGGTTGAGTACAATCTGTCCAGCAGAGACTACATCAAGAGAATGGAATTGGACAAGATTCTGCCGAATGGAATGAGAAGAGGTGATCTGATGCAAACCAGCTGCGGAAGTCCATGTTATGCAGCTCCGGAACTGGTGGTCAGCGATTCGCTTTATACTGGGCGGAAAGTCGACGTCTGGAGTTGCGGCGTTATTTTAGTAAGTTTAGTCTACCGATTCCTAGTGTGGTTTACTAACTCTATACAGTATGCAATGCTTGCAGGCTACTTGCCTTTCGACGACGACCCAGCGAATCCAGAGGGAGATAATATCAACCTTCTCTACAAATACATTGTTTCGACTCCTCTTACCTTCCCCGAATATGTCACACCTCACGCCCGAGACCTCCTCCGCCGAATCCTGGTCCCCGACCCACGCAAACGTGCAGACCTCTTCGAAGTAGCAAGACACAGTTGGCTGAGTGAATACTCTCATGTTGTTGGCTTCATTACCAGCAACAACACTACTACCACGGAGATTGCCAATGCACACATTTCTGAGCCAGATATTGCAGGTCTCAAGAGAAGCGCATCAGTACGCGAGAACAAGCCTACGAAGTCAACACCTGGCCCTGGTGATCTTGGAAGGAAACATGGCAATGTGGATCAAGATGCGGATGATCATCCCAAGCCACAGAAGGATAACAAGAGAAGAACTGTTCAAGTTGAGTATGTTGCTCCTCGCTCGCAGACACAACGTGGAGAGTCTACCACCGTCACTGCGCCAGCACCAACTGCATCCAAGACCAGAGCAAGATCCGGAAGTCAAGGACCCGTTGCAGTGCCTACGCAACAAACCAGTGGAAGACGGCCATCAGTTGACAAGCCATTGCCTCGTGATCCTGCACCAGTGGACTCGCGCTATTATGAGAACAGACGTCAAACTGGTTCCCAGCAAGGTATGGCACCGCCAACACGCCCAGGCCGAGAGTCATCCAGGTCTGCGTCTGACAATGCCTACTTGAACAACGCACCTCCTGTCTCCCACACCCGACCAACGACCGGCGGATCAATGAGCTCGAATGTTAGCAGATCTGGATCAGTTCCCTTGGTAAGCCGTGGATCCTACAGCCAACCTGCTGCCCCTGCAGTCGCCGGAACTAATGCCCATGGCCGCATCTCCCAGCCTCCATCAAAGAAGTACATTTCTTCGCCAATTCAGCTAGAAGATCCTCAGGATGAGCAGCTTTATGGTCGTCCAAGTGTCACTCAGGCCCCTCAACAGTTTGTGCAAGCCGAGCCTGCGCAGCAGGAAGGGAAGAGCCACAAGCGCTCCAATACCATTGGTTCAATCTTTTCCAGAACCAACTCAATCTTTGGGGGAAAGGCAGGGAAACACGCCGCAAAGGCAGAGACTCAGCAGGAGAAGGCCTCGAAGAAGTCATACCCTCCTGTGAGTATGACGAATACCAATGTTGGCCAGGAAGGTCCTCGTCCATCTATTGATTCCAGGCGGTCGATTTCATTTGGATTTGGAAAGAAGCGCAGTGGAAGCATCACTGGTGGATCACAGACCACTTTGTCGGAGAAGCCAAGACGATTCTCTCTTCTGCCAGCCTCATTTTCGCTCAAGTCGATTGGTATTGGAAAGGAGGAATACAATGATAGTCGCGCAACTCAGGATGAGTATGATGATCGTCCAGACAGCCAACGCCACTACGACCCACCACAAACTGCTAGAACTGATGCAAGTAGGGTAATGAGTGGAGGAGCCGGACCTGGACAACAAGCATACACATCAGACGGGGCGTATGACCGAACTCGAGACTCACCACAATTGGACAGACGAGTCACGAATACTGGCAGCCCGACCCAACCACGATACCCGCAACCCCAGCAGCTATCGGATTCTCGCGCTGGTGGACCTCCTCAATTCATCCAAAACTCGAATTTCCGCCAAGATCAGTCCACTCTGACAACCGAGTCAGAAACATCAGTCAATGAAATCCAGAACCGTCGTGGACAGTACCCACCCGGATTCAACCAGTCTGACCGCCGTCCGGTAGGATCAGCTGGTGTTCAACAACAGCAACAGCTCATCCAAAATCAGAGACAACAATCTGGTAATGGAAACCGCGGTGTGCTTCAGAAACCGAATCGCAAGTTCAACGATGCGTATGAGGGTGATCACAACACGAGTAATGCATACGGAAGTCGTCAGAATGATCATGCTGGAAGTAGCGGCGCCGCGAGGAAGGTCATGGACTTCTTCCGCAGAAGGAGGAGAGATAATGAATGATTGTCTTGATGCAAAAAGGCATCAGCAACATTCTCGAATTCGCATACACATGGAATAATTAGAGGCGAAGATGTAATATTTGTGTCCATCTTTTTCTCTGGCTCAATTGCATAGCCGCAGAAGAAGAAAAGGAAAGAGAGAGACGGAGAAAAATATGACTAGAATGGATGAATTATTCTTTCTGCGCGAAATGGAAATGGATTGGCTGGAGTGGAGGGAACGAGGACGTTGCCTTTGCTCACTATTTTGAGAGCCCGTACAACTTGCATATTACCATCATCACCTCTCTTGCTGTTTTTGTATTCAAGGGGGGGCGTGGATAATCGGGGGCGTGGAGGCGTGGGCGTGAGGGCGCTGGATTGATTGGATTAGTTTCGTTGTTTGTGGTTCTGTGTGTGTTTGATAGGTGGTGGTTGATGATGAGGCGGTTGTTGGACTATTTTCTAATCTTTTTAAATTACATTGTTGTTCTTGTGGATCTCTATGTACCTCTCTATTAAGTGTGTGTGTTGTGTATGTGTTTTCTGACTTGTGGTTAGAAGTTAAGAAGTGTGTGAAGGGAAAGGAGGGTAGAATGAATTTGAACAGGAGAATGGACGGTTTTTGAGGGAGGGTTGTAATCTTTGAATGTGCACCAGGGGTGGGAGGAAGTTAAAGAAGAAGAAGGGATGGATGGGGATGCGCGAATAAACAAAGGAAAGCATAGTAAAGCAAAGTAAAGAAAGAAAGTAAAGAGGCAAACCGAGAAGTGTATACAGTACAAAAATGAAAGAAGCGCGTCATCGTCGAGAACATGAAAATCCCCCATGAAATTCATGAAATATTGAAGTTGCCTATTGTAGTAGGTAGTAGCAGTATAGTATAGTGTAATAGAAAGGATTAATAGACAAATTCCTCTTTCTAGCTTACTGTACCTTGATGTGTCGTGTTTTTCATTTGGGATGGTGATATGTGTGGGACTTCTAAAGTAAGTAGGGGAAGAAGAGCGCAAGAAAAGTAGAATCACACAACGACTAAGCGAGTAGGAGTGGGAAAAGGTATGACTGTTTTAAACCTGCTTACTGGTGTGCATAGAACACGTGAATTAACAGAATGGGGAGTAGGGAAGTGAACTCCAGTAAGCTCAACTAATTAGACAATGTACCTGCCCATCATGACTCAAATGACGAAATCAAAGGTGACAAATATTCAAACAACACCATTGTTTCAGTTACTCTCTTTCATTTTTTTTTGGTACTGTAGCAAGGAAGAATAAGGGAAGCCTGGAAAGGAGATACAAATACAGCAGAATTTCTTACAAGAAGAAAGCAGTTCACAACAGCCTCAACAGCAGGAAACCACATTGAGGCAGCCGGGAACCTCCAGTCGAGATTCTGCCCTGATTCGAATTCCGGATGTGAGCTCTTTGGAGTTTGCAGGGACATTTCTTTTGTGTTGGTATGGTTGGAGATTGGTGATGATGAATGGAAATAATTTTTCAAACCTAAGACGTGACTATTCCGTATTTCTGATCCTCGAGGCGAGAAGAATGAATCCGTGATCATCATGGTTATAGACAACATAGTCAGTTGTGGAATGTATGCTGCTGTCGACGCCTTTATACTTCCGGATGATGTGCCGTGTTGCCGCTATTGTTGCTGTTGTCGTTTTGTCATTATCCTACGACTTCAAACACATCACCGATTACCATAAACACAAACTCCTAGCTTCCTCACCTCACGTCTCTGGTTTACCATGAGTTACGCATGAGATACATTACCCCCAAGCTGACAATGAATGCGCTTCACTACCTCTAGGCTCCAGCTCATGCGAGAATATGATTGTGGTGATAACGTGATTAAGCATATAAAACAACTCGTTAGAAACGGTGCTGGGCATTTTATCTTGGGAAAAAATTTCAGCGCTTGCTTATGGACGTGGCAAAAGTACACTCATGAAACGTGGAGTTACTAAGGGCGCAGTGTGCGTTAGAAACATTCTTCATTTTCATCTATGAGAGTACTCATCCTCTCGGAAGAGAGAAATATACTGATGGCTAGTCCATTGACGGCACCACCACCACCCTCATTCTGCCTGGAGGATGTCTCTCCACACACACCAAACCCATCAATCAGACTTCTTGGTGTTGAGTCGGTTTGAATTTGGGAGATGCGGAGGGAAGAGAAAGCGACGAGTTGTTTGTAGATTTTTGGTGATGATTCTTGGAAAACGTTTCGTTGTTTCTTGTTCTTCACACTAGCGTATCAAAAGAGCCAGATACATGTGCGATCACTGCCATATCTAAGGCTGTTGTCGACAACTTGACCTTGTTGAAATTAAAAGTTTTCTAGGGAAGTGTTGTCGTGGTTGTCTTTGCCACCTTCCCGATCAATGAATGGATCACGTTGATCTGCGAAATATCACATCTTTAAACTTCCCTGCGTTGACCGTGCGTCTAGCTCCTTATACTTACTTCATTCCAATACAATCTCATAAGCTCTAGTCCTAGTATTGGTGATGATGGCTCTAATCACGTCGCGATGTATGGTGTGGAGAAGAGATTGCAGATGCCTCTTCCCGTCACGATCTGCGATGACTCGTGTTGTGTTGCTTGCATGGGCTGTGAAATAGAATAGGCTATATGCTATCGAGAAAACCCTGAGGTAGCAAGAAGACGAGCAAAAGGAAGGAAGGGGAGTGAAGGATAGGAAGTGAAGAAGGGGAGTAAAAGGGAAAGTACTGCTCGTGCTACTAAGAAACTTCTCCACAACCGAGAGAACTAGCCGTACAGGAAATGATGGTGATTGAAGGGCAAAAGCATTTGACAGAAAAAAAAACGCTTTCTAGTAGCGTGTGAGATCGTAAACAAGTCATTAATTGTTTAATAAATTTCTAGATCAAAACTCCTATGCCAAAATTAAACTCTCACCATTCTTCAAATCCTCAAACCTCACTTCTCCCAAGTCCACCACTTCACCATCTTGCTCCTCTCTCAAATTCCTCTCCATTTCCATCGCTTCCTGCAAACTAATTGCAGTCCTGGCCAAAAACCAACTGACCAAACCTCCACCCTTCTTGACTTCGTCATGCGTCCCAATCCAATACCTCGCTTTCAGCATCCTCTGCACTTTCAATCCGTTATGTGCTCCCTTGTTCAATTGTGCGGTCACACCCGTGGTCCACCTCGTTCTGATTTGTATGTCTTGTAGTCCGTGGAGAAGGGCTAGTGTATGTACTGGTGGTTTGGCGGAAACGAGAGATTCAAGATTATCTGGAGAAATGCCATGGGGGGTGTAAATTACTGCTTCTGCCTCTCCGTTTGAGGACACCTCGCGATCAGTCGAGAAGGCAACCATGATCGCAGAATGGTAGTATAACAAATCAGGCCCATCATACGCAACTCTACTGATTCCAATCCAGTTCGGCAAAGGAGAGTTAGAAGAAGTCCTCCAATCCCCCGAAAATTTCGGAATATCAAGTACACGATCGAAATGCGTCCATGAGCGTATTATTGAGGCAGCCTTTGCAGTCGCAAATACCGGTACAGAGGGCGCAATTTCGAGAAGTGTCTCACGATGCATATGGTCCGTAAATTCGTGGGAGATGACCACAGCGTCGACACAATTCTTTTCGCATCCATCCATGTTTTGATCACTATCTTCGACTGCACCTTTGTATCCCCTCGCTGCCTTTTCTATCCCCTGAATCACATCGCCCACCTCTTTAATGCTCTGCACACAACTCTCCACATTATGCCATTGCTGGCTAAAGAACTTTGCAACATCTGCCTGTCCACCTTTCAGCCACGGATCAATTAAGATGTGGAAGTATTTCCTCTGTTGCGCGGGCGACTCGGTAGTCTCTGATGGATATGGCAAGGAGAGAAGCCATGTCGTATCGGCATTGAGGTGTGTAAGGAGGGGGCGATTGGTGTTAAGCGCGGCGGTAATAGAGGATTGAAGCTCGGTGTAGAGTTGTTTTGTGGGGGTATGTTCGAAGTCGTCCTCTTCAACGCGTGAAGAAGACATTTTCCATTGACTATGGTTTGAGGGGCAAGAAGGAGGAAGCCATTGTCGCGCTTAGGAGATAGGTGTTGTGTTGTGGCGGTTGAATTGCGCAGGTCGAGATGCAAGGGGCAAGGAAGTCTTGACGTCCACTGTGACGTTGTGGAGGTGGTTCGTGCTTTTGTGGAGGACCAATTGGTTTAGACAACACCAAAGTCCATGGAGTAGCTTGACACCCAACATGTCCTTCCAAACACATTGAATATTCAAGGGGACCTAGTATTTCGGATAACAGTTTAACGGCTTTTTATCAGTGGAATTGTTATGTTATCATCAGCGCGTTGAACTCATCTGTCCTACTTTGATCTTTGATCCCATTCAAGCGAGCTCAGGGAGACCATGGACTTGATGATCCCAAATACAGGCTTGCCTTTCAGTTGACAAAAATCGAAACGAGGATGCACGAAAAACGGCTATGTGTTCAAGCTACGACTTCCGACTTGACCTAGCACTACACTCGAGAACTCACCCAAACACAATATCCCCATCATCCTCGTCTTCATGTCCATCACCAAACTCGTACATAATATCGCTTCTCATCGTATACTTGATACCCTTTGTAACATCAGCTCCTGAATGCAGCAGGCCCTTCTGCTGGAAAATCAAGACTCTCCCGGCCTTTGGGTCAACATCAAGATTGAATCGCATATCTCGGGAATGAAAACTCGTTGCACCACCTTCTAACATCTCATCGTTGGGATTGGAGGATGTAATGTCGGCCTTTGGATCTTCCAGATCGAGCGAGATGAGTTCCTTCTCCAAAGGCGGGTTGCTGGATTGAACCGAGTCGTTAAGATAAAGATGAATCGTGAAAAAACTTCTTTCCGTTCCATCAGCAGTCTCATATGTTCCTATTCAGTTAACTTCGCAAGTCCACATCCTTAAGAAGCAGACATACCATCACAGTGTTCACGGAAGTACTGCCCCTTTCCATATCTCAAAAACTTCAAGCTCTCATTACACCCTCTTTCACTCAACTTCCACCTCTCTTCCCTCTCCACAGCCTGCTCACCCATCACCGTCGTATACTTCTCTCCCTCTAACACACCCAAATCTTCCTCCACCCCAGGCGCTTGCAACACCCTCTCCCAAATTCTCGTCGCCACGGCCTGATTCGACCAAATAATCCTATCTGAATCACGATGTTCCAATGACAACATCTCCCTCATTGCGCCTACTCTCACAAGCGCTCTATGCCATCCATTCTCTTTCGTCCCATACTGTTCCTCCTCTTCTGCAGCATCTCTTGATTTCAAGGCCTGGAAACTCGACAAGTCCTCTCCATTGCCATTTCCATGACCCCCTGCACTCATCTCGGCATACTTGATCAATTCGTCGCATTCGTCCTGACTAACGGCCCCGTCGATAACGACGGCATAGTGACCATGATATTCTGGCAACACGCTGGATGCGAAATCGATCTTGTCAACTTTGAGCTTGGCAATCGCGACTGGGGAGAGCGGGCTGAGGAATGAGTCTGGAATGGAGACGGGGAGAGAACTGTATATCGTGCGGAATATCTTTGGGTTCTTAGGTAGTGGAACGGGTCTTTTTTTTCTGGGGATCTTCTGATCCGCACTCATTTGAGAGAGAATAGTAGGCATACTTGCGGTTTGAGTAGACGTATGACGCCTGGTATCTGAATGTCGTGAAATGTGCCTTGCGGAACAGAGGGGATTTGGTGTTTTGAGTTTGCTAATAGCTTCCAGTCTGAAAGTTGAACTAGAAGACTTCAAAATCTTGGGAAATGAAAGACCTTTTGATTTGTACATTGCGGATCAATTGAGGTCAATATCTGGAATTTATGTCAAACTCTGAAACTGGCGGTGATGTCGAGTCACACTGCAGGCTGCAGGCAACAATAATGTGGCGACTTTGCTGGATAAATCTATAGTCATACATCGTTTCTCTTTACCGAAATCGATTGAATATTTTTAGACCAGTCTGTGTACGTATAAACTCGGCGTGAGGGCCGAAGCAGCTGTGCTCAAAAGGCTTTCAGAGATCTAGATTTGTAGACAAGATTTAGCAGTGGTAAAGAAATGCCAAGAACGATCAACGTACCTAACAACAACATCTCTATTCTTTCCGAACCTTCCACCTTTCCACTCAAGATATGTCCATCTGTTGACATAGCAAAAAACATATCCGTGGAACTAAATCACCCATGGTAAATAAACACACATCTACCACGGAAAGCCAGAGACGATGATTCGTCTCTGTAATACAACGCCGAGGCCGATCCGATCCCCCACCTTTGAAGCTTTTCAACCCCAGCTTTCTCCAATGAATCCAACAAACTAGCCAGGCATTCGCCGCTTCAGAAGACTCATATTTCACCTCACCGTCTCTCGCGAATATGTTCTTCTGTTCCTCATATCTACATCTACCGTTAACTCGTTGCGGTCACCCGATTTCACAATCATGGCGATCCAAACAAAGGTCAAATGGCTCTACCGAGAACTCGGTCTCGACTCTGTTTACAACACCGGTCTTGACGCTTGGCTGATTATCCTGGCCCGTTGTTGTCGAATGATAGCTTTTGGGACGAATTCTCTCATTTTGGCCCTGTTCTTCTCGGCGCTCAAGTTTTCGGATTTTTACATTGGCTTGTTCATGACCCTCACGCTTTGTGGGGATGTTCTCCTCTCGCTGGTCCTCACGGTTATAGCCGATCGGGTTGGAAGAAGGAATATCCTTATTGGTGGATCAGTAATGATGATTTTATCTGGTGTTATTTTTGCGTTATTTGAAAATTATTGGATTTTGCTCTTTGCTGCCGTGGTTGGAGTGGTGAGTGCCACTGGTGGCGACTTCGGACCTTTCAGAGCAATTGAAGAATCAATTCTATCGACCTTGACGGATCCGAAAACAAGGCCGGACGTTTTGTCGTGGTATGTGACTACGGCAACATTGGGACAATCGATTGGAACAGAAGCTTGTGGGAGAATTGCAAATCATTTTGAGAAGTTGGATGGTTGGACACTCGCTGATGCTTACCATGCCATATTTTGGATTTATTCGGCAATGGGGCTTGTGAACTTGGTACTCATGTTCTCGCTGAGTGTCAGATGTGAAGCACCAAAGAAAGAGGATGTTGCAGCTCATCGTGAAGGAGAGGAGGCCGAAGGATTGCTAGCCGAAGACGATAATGGTTCAGTGACGGAAATGACAGAACGAAGCACGAGTATCGATACACACCGCACGAAATCATCGACCACGAAATCGAAAGGGATGTTTTCGGAATTCATCAAGATTTCCCCAGATACACGATCAGCTGTCTACAAGCTCTGGCTTCTTTTGATTCTCGACTCAATCGCCGACGGCATGGTCCCCTATTCATTGACCACCTACTACATGGATCAAAAATTCCACTTGCCAAAGTCGACACTTGGAGATATCACATCCATCTCTTACTTCTTGGGTTTTATTTCGACGCTCTTCGCTGCGCCACTCTCTCGTCGTCTCGGTCTTGTCAACACTATGGTATTCACACATATCCCATCTTCCCTTGGTGTCCTCCTCTTCCCATTCCCCTCTGGCATCGTTCTCACAGTCTTCTTCCTCCTCGTCCGCACCGGTCTCAACAACATGGATCAAGCCCCACGAGCTGCCCTTATTGCAGCAATCGTGCGACCAGAAGAGAGAACAGCCATCATGGGCATCACCGGCATGTTGAGAACTCTCGCTTCAGTAGCTGGTCCCACCATAACTGGTGTACTGGCTGGGAACAAGAAATTTTGGATTGCATTTGTGGCTGCGGGTACATTGAGATTGTGTTATGATTTCGGATTGTGGGCAATGTTTGTTAATATGAAGTTGTACCTGCATGAGGAGAAGGGTGAAGAGAACCTTGGAAGTGCGGCTGATGAGAGGAGGCTGAGTGATGAAGAAGAGGGTGTGATAGTGAAGTAAGGCGATAATTGGAAATGATATTGTGTTTGGTGTGTCTATATTTCATGGAGCAGACTCTGAGCCCAGGCCCGTCAATTCTGGCATGTTCTGGTGTTTGGTTCTTCGGTTTCTGGGCACGTAGAAGAAAGTACAGATTGGAATCATGGGCAGACTGTTGGTCAATTCAAAGTAGATTGTATATAAGTAGATAAGAGGAAACGAATAAATGTCTTTTGGAGAAAACAAAGCATTTAGACATGTTTCTATCATTCTGCTGGAAAAGCATAAAACACCAACGAGGGGTGCAACGCGCCAAGACATGGCATTCTCGCCCCTTAAAACTGTAGGATAAACAAGAGACGATAGACTGCCTTGCAACTAGTGCGAACAAAATGAACGGAAGTGCCTTACCAACGAGATTCACCCCCATAGATAAACTCGATTATTTGGCCAAGTCTCGGTTGACTACAGGAACCATCACAGCTCTCAACGGCATTGAAAACCCGCCTGAGTTCTGATCATTTTCCTTTGGTAAAAGGCTGATGTTGACACTTTTGCAAATAAACACTTTGAACGTATTGAATTGTTCTCTCTACTATTTCACGCTTGGTCTGGTAGAAATGGATGGTATGCGAGGGGTGAATGAAAGTATTCTTGACCGGAGGGGCAGATGAGGGGTAGATCTAGAGTGCTTATTCAACTCATCTTGAGCCTGCAATTTGAATGTTCGTCTATTTTTTGTGAAGAATATTGCTGAAGCTCAGCTAATTACATGCTTCGAAGAGAGAAGATTACCCCAAACTAAAATACATGACCCTTTGTCTGCTTGATCCCAATAACATTAATATCTCGCCACATAATAACAGCAATAAATCCGAGGGCCCAAACAGCAGCACTAGCAGTAAACAAATACTTCTGCACATCACCATAGGCATGCTGAATAGCAATGCGAGTAGGTGTACCAACAGCATATGACAACTGTGTGACAATGTCCATGTAGATCATGGGCAGGTTCTCGAGGTCCTCGGCAGGAAGGTAGAGAGCGAGTCTGTTAGGCATAATATTCTGCCAGATGGCAGCAGATATCGTCAGACCAATTGCAGATCCAATGCTTCCGAACATCGAAACCATAGCGATGCTGATGGCGAAATATTGTTGCTCGGCTGTGGCTGCCAAGATTGCGATTTCATCCGTAATCATCACAACTCCACTGGAAAAGGAGATGAAGATTTGAGCCATGATGATCAAACCAATCGAAGTCTCATAGGTGTGGAAGTGGATCATCAAGCCGAGACCCAAGACGGTGAGTGGAAGAGCGAAGTAGAGAGCGATTGGTTTGTACCGTCCAGTGTAAGAGATGACGAGACCGGTGAGGATAGTGAAGGTGAAGCCTCCGACGGTGTTGATCTGTGAGATGTAACTCGCGTGTGTAACACTAAGGTCATTGACGACCATAAGAATGGAGGTGAAGTACATGCCCCAGGATGCGTAACTGAGGAAGAGTGTGAAGGAAAGAATGCAGGCGCCAGCGACAGTTCGATCTTGAAGGAATCTCCATGGGAAGATGGAAACTTGTGCGAAAGATTTTTCCCAAACTCCGAAGGCGATTAGGAGCACAATTCCCACGACGAGAAAGGAGATGACCAGAGGGGATCCAAATCCCTTGGCTTGCATGGTGTAAAGGTTGAATGGGAGAAGGAAGAAAGCCACACCGACGGAGAGCAGAAAGAGACCGACAGCATCAAATTCTCGCAGATAGTAGGCCAACGACTCCCATGCGGTACGTCCACTGTCTCGTTTGGGTAGAAGGCCCTGCTTCTTCGCCTTCGTGAAATGAAACATGAAGAGACCGAATAGTGGAAGGGTGACAACGGGAACAAGAATACTCTCCATTCCAAACGCCCAGCGCCATCCAGGTCCGTTCAAGAAAGCGGTCGAGATCGGTCCTCCCAGCCAGGCGGTGATGAGGTAAGGCGAACTGCACAAGGACTGAATGAGACCTCGATAACGCAAACTGGTTGTATCGGCGAGAAAGACGCTGAGTGTGTATCCGATTCCATTGATTCCCACAGTGTAGAAGACCTGTGAGGCGGCGTACGCCTGAACATTGTTGCATGCAGCAGACATGATCAGACCAACTGTCGCAAATACGACACAGAGGAGAAATCCTTGAGGACGACCAAAGATATCCAGGGTTTTGGCGATGCTGAGATTGGTGACGCCGCCGATGACAGCGCTCATAACGCCGGTTGTTGGTGTGAGTGAATGCTCAGCAAAAGAGGAGGTGACGAAGGGGAGGAGTGCACCACTGATGCCCGCGACTAGTCCTTGGACAAAGTAGACGAACCAGATGAGCACGAATGCAATGATTAGTGAAGTTCGCGACCAAGAGAGCGTCACAGCCTCGATTGCTTGGATACCGGGCTGGAAGTGGGCATCAACAGAGCCATCGCTAGACGAGTTTGCGTTGCCAATGTGTGTAGATTCGTCTGAGTTGTGGATGCTCTCGGTGATGTTGTGGTGCACGAAATCACTACTTTTCGCATCCTGGCGAAGAGCCTCGACGTCGGTTGCCATGATTGTTGCACGTATTGTCTTGAGTTTGAAATGGATTTATCTGGCGAGTGCAATGCACCAAAGGAGACGAAGGCTATGGGGGGTTTTGGAGGAAGGAAAAGTGAAGTGAAGCAGCACAAGACAGGGCAGACATCTGAGAGATAAAATGGGTTATTAAGCGATGCGATCCCGAGTGAGATGAATGCACCTCGAATGGAAATGAGAAGGTTTGAGCTGCGTTGGTTTTCCATGGGTCGTAGAATGCATGCATGGGTGTGAAGTGCGAACCACCTCTAACCTGCTCAATCTAGAGCAGGCTGGCGTTCATCTCAGAACCCCCGTTGAATCCTTCAAACAAAGGATCTCGCCCAGAATGAAGACAGTAGCATGTGGAGATATGCGGAAATAAAGCTCCACTTTGATATTCTGTTTTGGAAACGAACTATAGAAGTGTTTATCTTATGAGTGAGTTCGTGAGTGGAGAGCGAGATGCTTCATGCCAAGGATATACTTGCATCAATACTACTCTGGGAGCGGCAATAGCTTACCATTCGCTTATTTGTAGAGATGTCCGAGACAAGCGCCCAAACAGAGCTGACTAATATGATGGAACGAAGTTGTTTGTTCATACAAAGGGCATTGCCGTTCATTCCATTTGTTATAGACCATCTACAAGTTTCGCATATCTAGTAAAGTCTTCATCGCTTTTGAGCATCTCCAACTCCTCTGGCAGAACGCCAAGAACCAATTCAACACCACCATCCTTTCTTTGAGGCGAGATGACTAGAAAACGGAAACGTCGATGTCCTCTCTCAATCTGTGGTCGCATCGCTTCTGGTCTTCCTCCCGCAAACAGTCCATCGCCAAACGAAAGTTCGTCTGTTTGGAATAGCATCAAGTTTGAAATCATGGCATTCATGTGATCAAGACCCATGTTAGCCGTTGCAGGTAAGCTGTAGTCAGTCATCGACTGCAAGAGTGTAAATGCATCATGCACCAGAGAAGGCTTGATTCGTGATGCCGCTTGGCGAAGGACGTATGCAACCTTTCCGATGCTGGTATTGGGTGAGCAAAGTGACTCGATATCCATGACGGCTCGGTTGAGCACTAGCATGCTTCCCATGTAAGATGCTGGCAGAGACGACGAGAAGTATGGTCGACCATCGATGGGCAGCTCCAGAATTGACAAGTCTTCAGGTCCGAATGTTTCCCCACGGATTTCGGTGGCAACTCGGTATCTTGACCTTACTGATGCGCGCCAGAAGAATGCCTGGACAATATCACTTACGGAGTTTATGAGACCTTTGGCCTCTGGGTCAACGACAACCTCCTGCTTTAACATCTGGATCCTCGCTGATGGAATGTGAAAGACCGCTGTACTCAGAGAGCGCTCGTTAGGAGCAGCTGGCCAAGTAGGTTGACGAGCAAAGACTGGTGGCGGCGCCAGGGTGTTCTTGGAAGGGAGGGATTTAGTGAGCCCGCTGGAGAGTCCGTTGAGATCAGTTCCGTTCGTTTGTGCGCCGTTGACATTGGGTTCATCCGGCTTGAAGAATGGAAGGAAGCCCCATACTCCAGGATCCACTTCCTCGGCTTTCTTTTTCCATCCTTCTGCCTCGTGAAGAATTTCAGGTAAGCTGTGATTGAAACTTTCTGGGTCAAACCAGTCACATGTCGCCGTCTCCTCTCCATCGAGATATCTGCAGCACTCTGCCCAAAGTCTCAAGGCAACCATGACACCTATGCCATCTAAACATGTGTGTATGAAGTTAGTTCCCAGGATACATCCTCCTTCAACAAAGTTGGCTTGTACCACTAATACATCAGCAGGAATTGCTGGAAAAGGATAGCAGTCAAGGACAAGTTCATCCCGATACAAAGAGGGTGCGAAGTCGGATTCTCGCATTTTTTCAAATGAAGGGAGAACCTTGGACAAATCTTTGAATACCAGTTGTCGTGGTTCTGAGGAAGCTGGTAGTGGCTGTGGTGGAACTGTGATACGATACTCGCCTTTCTTGTAGTCAATCTCATGTTCTGAAGCATAGATCATTTTCCCCTCGAGCTCAGGGATGAACTCAAAGGTTCGGCGAAGACCAGCTTGAAGTTTTGCAAAAGCCTCTTGAAAGCTAATCCCTGGAGCAAGAGGAAAGTAGAAGTCAAGGCCAAGGTAATGATTTGGGTTGACTGCATCGAAGGGATTCATTTTGAATCCAACCCGTCGTGCACGATCAGCCAACTTCTTCTTCAAGTCTGCCGAATCATCTTTGGCAGCGATCCGGTTGACAGGAGCGTCACGAGCATCTCCATTTGTAGCACCGTTTTGTGTTCGTTCTGCCGCTTTTGCTTCCTCTAGTAGCTTTGCAAGTTGGACTGAGAAGCTGGCAACAGTAGGATTTGCGTACAGATGTCGAGGAGCAAGTTGTTCTTGTAGACCTGTGGTGGCTCGGATGATTGCCACCGCACGGAACACGAATAGAGAGTCCAATCCCAAAGCGAAAAAATCTTCATCATCATCTTCTTCTTCAATCTCTGGTAGCATCGTACCCAAAATTGATTTGACTGATGCTGTAATCGTTTCAATTGAAGTTGTGTCCAAGCTGAAAGCACTGAAGTCCTCGGCCCCAGCGTCATCATCTCGGGTCATGTAAAAGTGATCGATAAAGTCAGCATAGATGTCTAAAGTAGCCCGTCGCTTGATTGTCTTCTTGTCCGTTAGAATGAATGGTTTGTCTGCCTCTGCAAAGGCGATGTATTCTCTGTGGAGGCGACTTTTTTGGAATGTTGAGTTGTTTGCTCTGTCTACAATTTCCCAGATACTGTCGAAGAGCTCATTGTTTTTCGTTACTCCTTCAATCAACTCGATCAAGAGACCTGCTTGAGGCTTTCCAGTTCCGATCAACAGGCAGCCTTTGACTGATGGATGTGTTGTGACCAATGCCTCGACCTCGAGCGGTGAGATTTTGAAACCATTGGACAAGACAACGACATCATCAGTCCTTCCCTTGAATGCCCATAGATTTGGCTTGGTGGGGTGTTTAATGTATAAGTCCTTAAGATTGACCGATTGCAGATCTGGGAAAGTGTAGAAAACGCCTTGGAACTTGGCCCAGTCGTTGCGACGGTGTACCCAATGTTCATAAACACCAGGTTCAATTTCTTTGAACTCGAATCCAGAGTAAGGGTGGAAGGCAAACCAGTGCCAGTCTTCTCGGTTCACCCATAGGTTTCCAATGAAGAGACCTTCGGTTGTGCCGGTCAAGTTGAGAACTCTGACGACTTTGTTGACTTTCGTTACGATAGATGGGCTGACCGGGCCACTAGAATAGTAAAGTCAGTACGTGTTTTTGAATCTCACAACTACGAGGATGCTTACCCTGACACGCAAATGAATTTCGAATTTTTGAATTTCGCCAAAATGGCTGGAGATTCACCCAGCTCATCCGCAAGGGATGGCACCATACTCCAGACATCGATGCCTGCATTTTCTGCAAGAGTCTTGATTAAATCAATGTTTGGAAGTACTCCGACTGGTGACAGGATACACTGCATTCTAAAGAGCGATGGTATGATGACATTCATGATTATACCGGCGCCCTAAGTTGGACCAGTCAGTCATAGATCTTGTTATACGTGGATGGACAAAATAAATTTCCTTACATGGCTCATCGGGAACGAGGAGTAGATTTTATCTCCTTCATTCCAATTGTTACTCCAAGGTTCCAGTCCACCATCACCTTCAGTCGGTGGCAGCAACCGAATGGCATCCATGGTACCGACAAGACCGTGAGTCCATGCTATTGGTTTTGGTACTCCTGTAGTCCCAGAGGTGTGTAAAATGCAGAATGGTTCATTCACAGCACTTTCGAATGTTTTCTCGAAGGGATATGGCGGGGTAGACTCGGCATCGAGAAGTTCATCAACGCTAGGCAGTTGGAGAACCTTGATTTCTTTTCTCCCTTGGACCTCTTGCATCAGAGGAAGGTCTGGTTGCTCAACTGGTTTCACCCATGTGCTACAGTTTGCAACATTGAGAACTGCCAAGGCTCCCTCAACATTGTTCTTGGGGGATAAAAGCAAGGCCTATGCGATGTCTTAACGTTCATTCCGAGTGTCTAATTCCATCGTACTTACTGCACAATTGGCCTTTACGGCGCCAAATGCCAACAAAGCGTGACGAATGTCATCTGCAGAACGTCAACAACTTTCCTGTTAAACTTTGATACATTCTGCAACTTACGAGGGCCAATATAGGCTAAAGGTTTAATCTTGGGAGGTTCTTGCAACCTTCCGTTTTGGTCTCCATTTTGTGTGCCATTCAAGAGTTCCTCGGGCTGCAGCTGGTTCGAAAGCCACCAGGCTGTCTTATCGACTGCTTTCGCAAAGTCGCGGGCAGTGATGTGTTGTAACTCAAATGAGTTATCAGATATTTTTGCAATCGAGTAGACGATAGTTTCTGGAGCTGTAAAAGCTAGACAATCCAGAATCTGAGGAATAAGTCTCTCCCCATACGCAGGTGGGTTGTCGACTGCCATTGTAAATTCGCGATGATCGATAGAGGAAGATGTGAAGACTGATTCTGTATTTCAACCAAATCCGCTTTAAAAACGACAGAGATACCCGAGATTAATCTTTTCGATCGATCAGATACTCGAGTGTTGCTGACACCTTGTGCCGTTATTTTTAATACTTGCCTCATCAGCTCTACCGAGGGGGTGCCAAGTCCAACGCATGTCGGGACGAACTTGGGCAGACACTTATCAACAACGAACCAAGGAGGCACAATATCTTCTTACTCTGATTCTCCAAGGTCCGCAGGTTTTCAATCTTGCATGTAGGGTTCTGTTCCTTGATTTAGAATTCCGCCGAAGGAGTGATCATGGGCCGATGGAACGTGGGTTGCTGCAGTCCAGGTCAGGGCGCCATTTCCTGACCAGTCCTGCGCAAAAATATCAACACGGCAACTCATTTTACATCTGAAGATTACGAGTTCACTCTAACAATGTATGAAGTTCGGATTGAGTTAGATTCGGAAATTTTTGGAGCTGGGAAAGGCCATGCCAAGAGCTTACGGAAGCTGCAGCTCAGTTTGAGCACATTACCCTTGGGGGCTAGAAGGCTAACACCTACCCAGACCAATATTCGCCTGCCCTTGCCGGCCACGGGGGAAAATTCCTCGGTGGCAAAGAACCTTCGCAATACTTCTCAGATCAACCGACATCCCAATCGATTCTCAATTTTATGTCGAGGGATTTAGAAGTGTGAAATCAATGACGATGGATGACTAGCTTTGCAGCATGACTTGCTACACTGATCTCAACAAACATGTCAAACAAAGCTCAATCGAAATCAGTCTAGATTGCCGAGGGTGATTTGAGAATATTGACCTCGTGAATCTGATATGCTGTTTTTGGTTGTTTGGAGTTTTGAAAGCGTTTGGCATTGTAAATTAGATGAGCACAATTGAGAATGATTTACAATTGAATCCTATTCTGCGTGGAGAGAAATTAAACCCTGGCTATATCAACAATCTATTCTGCCCCTGTAAATTTAAACTTGCTCAATCAGATATAACAAAATATTTACTTCTCTAGAGGACGTTTAGATAGATATTTGATTCTAGCACCATTGATCACTGCCAGCCATCTCAACAGACACAAGAAGTAACATCATGACTGTACGAGAAGGTAACATTTCGGAATATCGGAGCGTAATTGATATGTTTGACGTTTCAGCATGTACGAAAGACGGATGTAGTAGCTGTCAAGCGTGGAAATTTTCATCACACCGAGAAATGAGGCCCTGTTATTGGGAAGCGAGAGGCGTGCAGACAAGTATTTAATACCGGGCAAGTGGTTGTGGTATCGGGTCACAACAGATTCTTGCTCACTACCAATCTATACTCCTGCATTCAATTAATCTTTGGATTATCTAATACCTCAAACACTTTATCAAAACGTGGTTCAATTTAAATCTTCTCCACAATGCCTTCCGTCATCCAGACAGTCGAAATCCCAAACATCCTTGCGCCAAGCGAGCAGTCGTCTCTCAAGCAGAGCGTCATCACAGTCACAACTGAGATTCCGACAGTCTCCATCACAGGAGACTCTGTCTTGACCGCTCCTGAAGTCAACAACTCGGTCGCAGAGACATCTTTGAGAATCTTGGAAATCATCTTCGACTATGCACTCAACAAGTTCAGCGATACCAAGGAGCGACTTGACTCTGGCAGGCCTAAGTTCCTGTCAGTTATTGAGAAGTTCCTTGTTGTTAACGCACGAGTCGAAGTTTGCTTGCCAGCCTTCCCATTCAAGTCAGCAAACAAGGTCTACAAGGTTCTTGGTCATCTTCCAGACAAGGCCGAGGAGGTTGCACTTCGACGACTGAATGATATGTGTGATCGTGTTGGGGAATTTTATGCCCCTGGCATGAAATGCACAATCATTTCGGATGGACTTGTTTACAATGGTTCGTTGCACTCAGGCTCATAACATGTTAGATTTGTTTACTAACACAGGACTTCAGATTTGCTCTGTATTTCAGACCGCGACACATGGGCTTATGGACAAGGCATTCGAGCCATGGCTGTTGAGAAGGGATTCACAAACATTGGATTCTCTCGTCTTAAGGACTTGGTCAACTTCCCCGTTCCAGACAAGATGGACGAGATCACATACGTTGCAAATGCTACCAACTTCCGTCGATACATTATGAATCAATTCGGTAATGATAACATTGATATTGATCACGAGATTGAGACGATTCCGGATGTCAAGATGACTTATCTTGGATACCGCCGATTCCTCGAATCTGATTTGAAGCACATCTTCCCTCTCAGCAACAGCAGAACCAATAAGGAGTACAAGCGAAACATCAGATTTCTTGCTAAACAGATGTTGATCCGTGGATATGTAAACAGAACTCAAGCCTAGCGTAAGAAATCTGTCGCTAACATGTGAAATAGGCATTTGCCGGTGCGGTCAAGAAGACTTTCCCAGATCATCTCCGTCTTTCTATCCATCAATCGACTGGAGAGCACAAGATATCAATGAGTTTGTTGGACACCAAGACCGGTTATACTACCCCATGGCACTGCTCCATCGCCTTGCTGGCAGACGGCGATTGGATCAGCGCTCCGGCGGGCGACTTCCAAGAAGATCCAAAAATGGAGTTGGTCTACGAGAATGGACGCCCAAGTTACTTCCAAGAAGTAGAAACGATCAATGTTGCCATCGAGGGAGGCCCAGTTACTCAGACTGTGAAGGTTTTGGGCGAACAGCGCCAAGAACTTCTCAATCGTCAGGTTGCTTTGCCTGTCGAAAAGAATGGAATGGGTAGTGTTGTGGTCTCGGTTGGGACGGTTCAAACGGTCTAAAGATGTGGAAGAAATTAGGAACGAAACATATGTCGGTACGCGGAGTTGATGAACACATGGTATTGGGGGCGCAATTATTCCTTGAAGTAAATCTCTTAGCTTAATAAAATTGGTTGAATTTTCGTATTCTCAATGGTGCATTACATAACCAAGATGAAAGATATTTTTGTCAGCAATCACAAGTTATCTTGGTGCGAGTGACAAAAATTTTGTCTTTCGGCGAATGGGTTTTTCTAACATCAACAAAGACAAGCAGGTTTCGCACGAGGTCGAACAAATCCCGAGTTGAAGGTTCCAAAATCCTAATCGCACAAAACGTCAAGAAGACCAATTAAAGATGTTTTTTTCTGTCCGATTGATTCTAGAGTGGCGAAGTCCTATTTTCAGGGCTCATTTTGTCTATTCCAACCCCGCGCCAACAACTTCCAATGCCTCCAGTAAAGGCTATCACTGCTGCATCGCCATCATCATAGCAGCCAAGTCTACTTTAGGTTGAGGCTTCAGCATCCTCTGCAACCAAATACTTTTTGCTTGATTGGCTGTGTGAATCAAAAGTACACTAGGGTCCTCAATCATATCAAATCCATGCCAGGCACCTGGCCATACGTGCAGTTCACACGTAGATCCTCCACGCCAGAGATTCGTAGCATAGGTAATAGCAGAGTCGCGGAATGGCTCGCACTCTGCAACATCAATGTAAGTTGATGGAAGATTGGACAAGTCTTTCTCCCTCGCTGGTACCTGGTAGGGTGTGATATTGTCGGTTCCGTAGGCATCTCCGAGAATGAGTTTCCAAATGGCACGAATCCAGGGTGTGCCTGATGGGTTACCATACTCCCATTGCTGATCAGCCAAAGTGTCGCATGCGTCGTCAAGTAACGGGGAGTAGAGCATTTGAGCTTTGATGGGAACTGCTGGAGACTTCCTATCTCGAGCCATCAAACACGTCGCCGCTGCAAGTGCACCACCACCAGAAACACCAAAAACAACAATCTCAGCTGGATCAATTCCTAACTTCGTAGCGTTATCGGAAACCCAAACAAGTCCAGTGTAACAATCCTCAGCTGGCCCAGGCGCACGTGTCTCTGGTGCAAGACGGTGCTCAACTGACACAACAACGCAGTCGATACCTTTGAGGAGGTCGATTAATTGAATGAGAGCCGTAAATCTGTCTCCACTGACCATACCACCACCATGGATGTGATACAGTACAGATCGTGGGGTTGTCGATTCTTCTTTTGGTGTAAATACAGACAGGATGATTTCGTTGTCATCAACTCCTTTGGCTGTGTATTCTGTATGTGTAAAGCGAGGATGAGCTTTGAGAGTGGTGTCGGCGTCGAATATAAAACAACCATGAGCACAAGAGTCTTCGCCCGAGGCAATGCCACGCATAAGATCAAGGCTGAACTCTTCAGTGAGGAGCGCAGAATCAAGAACCGGCGCAAGCTGAGAGTCATAAACAGGACGAGGTATAGTGATCCTCGAATCAAGCTCCGTAGCCTGAGAGTATGGGTATGGATATGGTGCCATTTGGAGATACTGAAGGATTGAAATCAGTAGATGTTTGCGGAGAGGATTGTGGGAGACTAACGATATCAAAATCTGTACTTCTTATGGGGAGATGATTTTCTTGACTTTGCCAACCAACGTATGAGAAGAAAATAAGCACTTGGTTGATAAGAGTGCAAAAAGAGGCGGAGATTCGGAGCGAACGTTTGAGCACGTTTGATATGTATCGAAAATAATTAGCGGCCGGGGTTCGTGAGAAGGTATTTATTTAACCTGCATCTGCGCGCATTGCAGTGTGCAAGGAGTCAGCAAATCCCTTGGCGCTAGCCTCGCGTATGCAGGGCATGTCACTATTGCCTCCATCCGTGTTACAGTTTCCATCGTCGTACTTTCAGAATTTCATCCCTTTGTTTTGCCTCAAATATAGATTCTATTTGAAATCGAAGCTTCTCATACTTCAATCGCGTTGCATTCATAAATAGTTTTGTAAGTCGGTGAAGCATTTACACATCAACATGGCAGAAGTTCAGCTCCCAAGAATACGATCATTAGGTATTACTCCATTCCAAGGTATTGAGTACAGGATACTGAGATCTTTAGGTACCCTCGAGAAGATTTCGACGGTTTCCCACGATATTGACTTTTTCACCAATGCTGGAATCTCGGTCCACTACAAAGCACCACAGTCTTCCATCACCAATCTCCAACAACTCGTCTACCTTGCAGTCGCTGAGGTCCTTCGTCTACACCCAATTCTATTTGGCATTCCAATAACGGTAAATGCCGAAGATTCGTACTGGGGACGCTTGCCTTCAATCGATCTCGAGAAATCCATCATCTTTGCCGAACGAAGCCAGACTTTGAACACAGATAGTGAAGGAAGAGACAAGGAGCTTGACACATTACTGGAGAATGAACATAACACTAGTTTCAAGGATGGATACGGTACTTTACCAGTATGGCGGTTGATAATTTTGCGCGACCAAGGATTGCAAGATCAATTCACTGCCTGCTTCATCGCACATCATACCACATGTGACGGAACTTCCGCGCAGCTTTTCCAAAACGCCTTCCAGAAAGCTTTGTGTGATTTTTCCTCGGCACCAACTCCATTAAAAGTTGAACATATCATCTCGTCAAACTCAAATGATTCAATTGCGCCATCTCTTGAGGAGTTGCATCCTCTGCCACTTCCAACTACCCCGCCAGCTGCTGACCCGACAACATTGAAACAGTGGGCAGGAACACCAATCTCCTTGCCTTGCAACACGAGATATATTTCACTCAATGTGAAGACAGAAGATATGGACGCCTTTGCGCTAGAATGCAAAAAGAACAAGTCCACACCAACTGCAGCTCTTCCATCTGTCATTGCGAAGTTGCTATATGACAATCTCCCCGCCACAGAACAATCTTTAACATGTGTTCTTCCAGTCAGCTTACGATTGGATCTTCCTCCAAAAGCAGTTGAGGGTCAAATGGGAGACTACATTGATGCCTTCAAAGTCAAGTTACTCCGTGGCGACCTCTTCGACAGTGCCACGAATGGCAACGGTACACATGACTCTAAACCATCTTCGCCCATGAACATCTGGAAGTCGGCTCGGAAGACACAGGCAGACACCCGACGTTATTTCTCAAATACTTCACCTTCGGGAGAACCATACACAAATGTGGCCGTCTTCAAACTCTTCCCAGATCTCAAGGCTGCATTGTCTGCTTCGGTAGGAAGACCTCGCGAAGAATCTCTTGAGGTGTCGAATCTGGGAACCTTCTTACGTCCTACCAGCTTCAAACCTGGACAGACTCCTATTTGGCAGGCAGGAAAAGTTATTCTGAGTCGGAGTGCTTATGCTGCTGGGGCACCGTTGGTTGTTTGCGTGATCAAACATGATGAGGGAACAGGATTGGGTTTTACTTGGATTGATGGTGCGATTGCTGACAGTGCAGTTGAGAATATTGTTAGCGGGTTGAGATTGTATTTTCAATCCCTTAAGGCGTAGTCAGGATTTCATTTCATAATCTCGACAATTTGATCATCATGATTGATTCTCTAGAGTTTTGGAATTTGCTTGCGTCGACTATTGTTTTGGTTGTCCTTACATTCGAATTAAGCGAGATCTTAGGCAGGATACATTTCACGATTTCTTCCCGTTCACGGGTAGTCACCATTTTAAAAGTTGATTTCTAGGTATTTTTATTGCTAGAATCTATTCTCTATGGATCAAACCCAATAATACGCCTTTCCCCTGTAATCAATGTCCCAAAGCAATACATCATCCTTTCTCCCAAGTCTAACATCGCACCCTCACCTGTTAATCGCAAAGACTCAGATATTCCAAGGCTCCTTGACTGTGTGTTGAAATTCATGTGCAGAAAAGAACTTTGGTGCCAGTTTCTTTTCCTCTCGGAACGTCATCCCAAGCAAGCGAGCATCCCAAGTCACGTACCTTGTCCGACTCTCTAGTCACATCCTCGAGAGTAAATCGACATCCTACCAGAAGCTTTGTATACTCCACGTACAATCTCGGTAGGTAGACGGTATCCTGTTCAGCGTATCGCTTCAGCACTTTATTCAGTGGACGTTCGTCGAAAGCACTGAAATCAACTTTTTACCCTTTGAAGAAGACTGTACCCTGGTCTTTGATTTTCGTCCACTCCACAACCGCAGGATCATTGGGATCTTGAAATTTTTTGATTGCCAAGCCCAATCCAATACGATGCTGTCGAATACTGTCGTCATCACGCACTGCAACCTCCATCAATGAAAGATCGAAGACTCCTTGAGGGCGGATTTGATAGTGGTAGAATAGGGCATTGACATCGTTTCGAAGATCCCACCAAATTGTAGGATAATCTTGACTCTCAAGAATGCTTCGAAGAGACTCACCATGTTCGCCTATGGTGTCAAAGGCATCGCGTTGAAGGATCGTGATGTCGAATATCCAGGTGGGATGATTTTCGGTCTGTTGAGGGTCAAGGGCAATAGTCATTTGCAAAAGAGAAAGAGTGCCATATCTTCCCAGATTATTGCCCTCGCTATCGCAGAATAATTGATGGGCGCCCTTCTTTGGGTTTGACGGGTGAATGTTTGGGAGGAATCTGAGTAGATCTGCGGTGTTATCAACCCAAGTGGTCTGCATCTTGGAGAGAACACTTGGCATTTTGGCGTGAGAGTCGTTGCTTGCTGAACCGAGGTTCTCTGTGCGCAAAATATTGGAGAAGGTTGCTTCTACTGGCGTCGGTATAGTGCAGTTGTTGTTAATTGAGGGCGAGGAAGCTTCGAGGAGGGCAATGGGTAGACTTGGGCATTTGCGACATCATGGTTGAGTTGGCGACAAGTCAGGTGTTTACCGTTGTATTGAATGTATCTATTTTAAAAGTAAACACTGAGGTATTCAACAGCGATACAACTTGTGTGTTGCCTTTGTTCAAAGTCATGGTAACCTCGTCTTGCCGTGCAAATGTTGGAGAAGAATGGAATTGTCTAACGAGAGCCCACAAGAAGGGCCAAAGAAAATTTTGGTAGTAACAAAGAACCTGATTGTCAACAATAAAGTGATTTGTTGTTATTCTACAAAACCAGGTCAATTCCTTGTGCGAGGCAGAATTTTGGGCTGAGTGGAATTGTCCAACAACATCCCACGAGAGAAGCAAGACAAGGCCGCGATAATATCAAAGCACTTTGTTCTAATTATTACAAGTGAATTATTTCCATTCTCCAGAAGCGTGGTAACTTTGGTGGCGGGGCAGAGATTCGGAGACAGAGTGAAGTTGTCCAAGAATAGCGCAAAAGAATAAGACAATCCCTTAGTAAAACAAAGCACTTTGTGGTGAAAGATAGAAGTGATATATAGCGTGACATCTGAAAAAATTGATCTTGTCTCCCATAATAAAGATATTAATTTGCGTCAAAGTTGAAGTAACTAATTAGGGAACATGGGTCCAGATTGCTAAATTTATCAAGCGGTGAGATATTTGCATGACAGATGCATTGCTTCAATAGCTAAAACAATTCTACGATGTAATTACTAACCATCCTGAATCTATACCCATTCAATCATCTCAACTCAAACATAACAACAGGAATTCCAGGCGCTCGTCCAGCTTTGATATCCGCCGAAGGCTTTCCCCACATCACATCATCGTCCATCACATACGAATCACCAAGAAACAAGTAATGATCCCCCATCGGCCGTAACACAAAAGGAACTCTCCCACCGAAAAGAACGCAGACCTCGTCTCCAGGTTGCGTGATGGCAGGACCGATGCCTAGATAACCGGAACTAGATTTCAGACAGTTAGTGATATCTATTTTATATAAGCGAGAATCTCGGGAAGAAAGTATACCTAGTCAAGAAGAATCGTCGACCATGAGAAAAGATCTTCGCCCCTCTCTGAAAATCGGCAGATTTTCCCTGCTGAGCTAGCGAGTTGATGAGTGCGTAATGCGGCAAAGCCGTCGTATCCATCGGTGTATTTTCAAGAATGAAGGCTGCTGCATCGGCTCTCGCTTTGACCTTTGTGACTTGAAGAGTTTCAGTTCCATTGGGTACGCCTTTGTCCAGCATCTCTCTGAAATCCATCACAGTCCCAATTGTCCCCAGTGGACTGGCGGCGGCAGCCAAGAGAAAAGCTAGGTCTAATCTTTCGCCCGTTCGATAATTTCTCATGACTTCTGTTTCCTCGTGAGGAAATAGAGAGAAGCTAAATAATTGCCGCCATATCTGCTCGGCGGGCCATGCACCGTGTAAGTTGAAAGTCATCACATCCGTGGTTTGGATGATTCGATCAAGTTTGAAGCCCTCCACTCTGAGCTTGTCAGGTGCTCTCGGCTTTTGAAACATTGGATTATCTTCTACGTTAGCGCAGTAGATATGATTCCCTTCCCAAAGTCCTGCGTAAAAGAATCCGACTTGCAATGGAGAGGATTTTCTTGGTTCGTTCCACTTTGGCACCCACGATGGAAACTCTCCGCTTAATGGATGTCCAGTATGTTGCACATGCGACAAAACAGTAAGATGTCTCGGATTAACTCGAATCAAATATCGAGTAAGATCACGATACACATCCTTAACGGATTTTTTATAATCCGGCACAAGCGCAGGCGGATGTCCAAAGGCACGACTTCCAGCAGGTTTATTCGCAGCCGCAAAATTGACCGCAGCTTCCTCTACCTTTTTCAACAGACGAAGTTTCCATCCGGCATTAGGAATAGCTTGAACCGTTCGAATAGTCGAGTTTGGCTGAAGACCCTCATCCGAGATACCAAATAATGCAAAGACTTTGTCTTTGGGGTCAGTGGCGTTGAAGTCCTTTGTTCCAGCGAGGATGTTCAGGATCGGTCCGATCGATCCTTTCTGTCCACCTTCTTTTTCGATAAATTGACGGAGGAAATTGATTCCATTCCAGAAGGATAGCGGCTTGTCCGGGACCATCTTACCTCGGCTTTCGATGATGTAGGGGATTAGTTCGAGGAGGTGCATGAAATCCATTTCAAGATCTTCGCATTTAGCGATGCAGATTTTGGATGCGACGATTTCTTGTACCTGTTGTGATTTAGCTGCGACCTATGAAGTATGGACGTCGTGAAAAGAGAAGAACATGTACTCACACACCAAATACGCGAGAAGTAATCAACATCGAGTAGTTCTGAGATATAGAACGTGGCAACGTCGTGATCATCTTCCGTCATTTGAAGAAGATCGTAGATACGTGGGAGATCTAGATATTCGGATTATAAGGTATTCAGATGATGAGAATGGGGGCTTACTGACCAGCACCAGTAAGATTTGAAGGGAGATTCGTAAGTCGCCTCATTTTCTGCGCTCCGTCGAATGCTTGTTCCATTCCTGGTATTTTTGGTCCTAACCACACAATTGCTCGAGACGCATAGCTATAAACCGCTGCTTCATATTAGAGACGAAGTAAAATGATCGATAGAAAAAGCTCAGAACGTACGAAAGAAACACAACAGGTATTATAAAATCTCAAAGCAGACCATCACATCGCAAACTTTGAACGAATTAGGACCTACATCTCATATACCCCACCTGCCGACCCCTCTCCTCCAAATTCTCTTGGTCAATACAAATCGCATCGATCCAAAACAACCTCTCCCGATCCGGATACCTCAACCATCTCATCGCCCTCTCCAAATTCGGCGTTATCGATACCGGCGCGCTATCGCAAAGGACATACGGCTCTAATCTCCCTGAAGGAGGTCCCCATACATATGATAGAGCTTCATAAGGAGGAGGGGATTCAACGTTGATGATGAAGAGGGTGCAGTGGAGAGGGTCGGAGTGAGTCCCGGGAAAGATCTTGACAAGACGGGTGTAGGGTGGGGTGGTGCCTTCGGGGAGGATGGGGGGGAGGGGTTGGTATTTGTAGCGTTGCATTGTTCAATCATCCAAGGGGGTGGTTTGCGTGAGTTTGTGTTTGTTACATTATCTCGTGGATGGAGGAAGAGGAGGTGGTGGTGGGGAGAGGGCTCGTGACTTGCATGCTGGGGATTGAGGGAGGGGTGGTCGAGATCGCTGCAGGGATTTGATCTTGAGGATTGATTGGATGGGCAAGGAGACTTGAACATTTGTAATAGTTCGACGACTGTCATCTGATCCTCACTACATCCAAATAGAAGATTGTGAGAGCATGATGTTACACTCAAGATAAAGGGAGTGGAGTGGTTTTTTTTTGGAAGACAGGGAGAGCTGCAAAAAACAATGACTGTGCGATACATTCACCTGAGCGATACGCAGTTTGGTGTATTCTTTAGCAAAAAGATTCATTCCAAAAAGAAAACTCATCCAGTTACTGATTAGCCAGTTATGACCGAAACAAAAAATCCAGGAATACAGTCATCCTAGTACTCCAAACATATCCAAATTCCCAAATGACATACCCGCACAAACCTCAAGGCCAAAGCAAACACGACTAAATCCAATTATCAAGAATCTTCATCAAGCCTTCCCATAAGCAGCATCGATCTCCTTCTGAAACTTCTTGACAACGATAGCCCGATTCAACTTGTTAGTCGGCGAAACCAAGTTCTACAAAACAGCACATTAGCATCCTTTCATTCCCATCACCCGGAACTCAACACAAAGCAGAAACCAAAGAAACTTACATTCTGAGGCGTCCACTCCTCACCACTCAAAATGACTCCCTGAATCAACTCAATATTCGCCAAACCCGCCTTCTTTCCCACAGCAAGTAGCTGCTTATAAACCTCTACCACGATCTTCTTATCATGCGCGAAATCTTCGATGCCATGACCGTCGACCCCCAAGGACGTAGCAATTTGTTTGAGCGCTGCTTCGACTGGTACAATGATAGCAATGGGTTTGGTTTCGGTGATAGAGGCGTAGATGCAAATATTTGCTACGACTGTTGCGGCGCGGTAGATTGATTCGAGCTGAATTGTATTTGTCAACAGAGGGTCCTGTGCAATTAAAAGATGGATATCTTACCTTTTCCAGGGCAATATACTCCCCATTAAGCGTCTTAACTAGATTCTTCTTCCGATCAATGATGGTCAACAACCCATTTTCCTCCCATTGTCCAATATCTCCCGTCTTGAACCATCCTCCCGGGGCAATCGACTCAGCAGTCAGGTCAGGAATGTCAAAATAACGATCCATGACTGATGGACCACGAATCCACACTTCGCCTTGAGGCTTTGGCTTGTTCTTGGCGAAGTATCCTGCTTCAGCGAAATCGACCAATTTGATTTCAATAGCTCCAGGTGGCTCTCCATGAGTGGTTCCGTTCCATGAGAGAGGATCACCAATTGACCCCATGCTGCATTCTTGTGTCAGCGTAAGTCATAAATAGAGCACCGTGGATTAAATATACGCGGTAGTTTCAGTCATCCCATAACCCATAATTACAGGACAAATAGCCATCGAAAGAAATTCTTGCGTCTCACGCGAAATCGGCGCTGCGCCATTCATGCAAAATCGCAATCTTCCACCAGTAGCCTCTTTGACTTTCTTGAAGATCAAGGCATCCAAAACATGTGGACCAGGGAGGTTATTTTTGAGAAGCGACCTGTCGGAATCAGCATGAATAACTTCATCTCACGAACATCGACTAAGCTTACTTCTTCAAAGCAAATGCCGACCAGAACATGGCTTGAACCGGAGCACTGGCTTTCTCGAGATTCGCTAATACTCCCTTTTTCACGCTCTCCCACACGGCTGGAATACCAACCAGAATTGTAGGCCTGAACTCGAGAATATCACTTTTGCAGTTTCGACAGTTGGCTTGTGATAGTGTTCGGACGGACCCGTAACCCATTGTAGAACCCCAGTAGATCGCAGCGTGCTCAAACATGAATTCGAAAATATGTGCCAAAGGAAGGTATGCTAGGACTGTGTTGGCAGGACCTACAGCATCAATAACGACCGAGTTGGCTCCGGCAACTACAGAGAACTTTAGTCTTGAAATCGCGGAAGAGAATAATCATCATACCTCCAGCAACGGCATGACGATGCCTTAGCTCAACGCCCTTTGGTATTCCGCCCGATCCAGAAGTGTACATGATACAGGCAAGATCTTCTGGAGTGGGTAGCGTAAGAGGGATTGGATTCTGCTCTCCCAAAAGACGCAAGTCCTCAAAACTCAAGATCTGTACATGCGGATGTTCCGCCTTCAAAACGGCTAGATCTTTCTCCTGGATAGCTTCCTCACTGTCCGTATTGAATATGATATATCGAATACTCGTGGCATCGGCAAGTGTTCGGAGGAAGAGAGAGAGCAAATGTGGCTCTAGGAAGATTGCTTTGGCTTTGGTTGCTACGAGAGAATGCCGGAGTCCATCTTCTCCCAAGGTATCGTATGCTGTCACGATGGACATTGATTGGGTCATTGCACCCTGAGCAAGGGTGAGCCAGTGGGCACTAGAAAGTTTAGTAGAAAGTCTCATAATAGCCATATTCATACATACCAAGTAGAAGCAAACATATGAACTCTGTCAGGTGCCTGCAATCCTAGCTTTCGCAATCCAGCACCAATTTGATGTGTCTGTACTTCAAGCTCTTTGTAACTGATGTAGTTGTACCCGCTCATCTCCCAGGTGTTCCATTCTTTTTCAACCTCTTGTTCCACACCGTTGACCATCTTCTTAGCTTTCTTCGTTTCGACATGTTTCTTGATGAGCTTCCTAGTTCCCAGTGCTTTTGCGTC
Source organism: Tetracladium marchalianum (assembly GCA_037074945.1). NCBI lineage: Eukaryota > Fungi > Ascomycota > Leotiomycetes > Helotiales > Tetracladium > Tetracladium marchalianum. Next base: position 17,110 of record JBAMDN010000766.1, on the reverse strand, counting down.
ACCAAAGCGAATGGCGGAAGTCCTGACAATATCAACGAGGGTCTTGATATCTTCCGAGGGGCTTGTGAGGAGCTTGTCGGCATATCTAATGTTCCTGCGGGGAATGGTCTCTCCTTCAACAGGTGCCACGCCAGCAACTTCAACTGTGAATGGACCTTTCTTGGACATGCGAGGCTGGATGGGCCCCTTTTGGTGTGACATTTTGGCTGTCGTGAATGTTTGGTTACAGTTAAAAAAATGAGATTGAAAGGAGAAAGAAGTGGAAAGGAAAGAAAAAGATCAAGGGATAAGCAAGGCGGGAGAGCAGTCAAGTATAGAGCCTCGAAGACAACTGCGCTGCCTTAAGACAGGACGTCCCAACCAAGACGTCTGGCTGACACCTTACCTTCGTACAACCCTTGGAATTAAGACGGGGAAGAAGTGGGCCGAGGTGCTATGAAGTGAACCTGTTTTCCGAATGTACGAAGTATGGGGTAGCTTGGTGTTGACAGAATTACTCGATGCGGAAAAGCCTACTTTTCCGAAGCGTCCGAGGCTGTATCAAAAACACAGGATGGGCCAAGGTTTGAGGCGTACGAAGAATCATCAAAAAGAGGAGAGAATAACTTGAAGATGGAATCGTTTGACCAAATTAATTTTTTGTTGGGATTCTGCCCAGGGCGGATTAGAAATGATTATATTCTTAGAGCTGACTAGGTGGGGTGGATTATCCTCGTCAGATAGAAAGCTATCGTATCACGTCACCTGGCATCCCGTACTTTGGAGACAAGCTCTACTTAGAGCTCTGGATAGCATGAACCAATGAAAGAAGTAAGTGGGAGAGCTCTCATTTTGCTGCGGAGAATTCAGTGAGAAGACCGCATGGTCCGCCTGTCTTTGCTCTCCATGTGCTGACGTGTGTCCAAGAAGAAAGTGCTGATGGATTTGCAGGCAAGCTACTGGCAGTGGCCTCGAAACGCGAGATATGCATCATATGATGCAGGATTTGTAAAAAAAAGAAGCGGGAACTTCGGCAGATGGGTTGACTTGGATGAGAAATTCAGCGACGAGTCTTTGTCGAGCTCTATCGTACGTTCAAGCCTTGGTGTCCACTCGACTGTGGCCCAGCTCAACGTAGCAGCAGAGCATCGGTGCTGTGTCTGTGTATTGCTGACAGTATCCCTTCTTTTGCTCGTTTGTGACCCTATAGATATGAATTACCAACGCAGTGGCATGTCGCGCGAAGACGGCAGAAGATGGAGGTTGTTTGATGCAGCACAGGTAGTGCTCGTCCGGCCCTTATCTCTGGCATCGAGTGGATTTTATGAAGTAACTATCGGAGAAAGTTTCCATTGCTGCTATTGCTGGCCTGCGAAGAGGAGGTTCGACAGCTGTGCGATCGCCGGACTGGTGGTATTCATTGCGAGCTCCTTGGCGAGGCAGAGCTGCCATCTCGCGGTCGCGAGAAAGAGGAGGGTTCTGCAATTGATCAGCATCATGTAGAACATTCGCTCTACCACTTACCATTAGCATACGAGAGACATGCCTCTTCTATATACATGTACCTCATTTTCACAAGGGGCAAGGTGATCTTTTGTTGGAGAAACGTTCAAAGACAGGAGATCGTTCGCTGACTAAATAGCACACTCGCCATCTTCACATGCTGGAAATGCAATCTGCAAACGGAGGACGTCCGGAACTGGACAAACAAGTTTTGATCAAACGGCTACTGCCCCCTCTATTGGATTATTCTAGATTAATACGCCGATTCTTTAAATCAACGTCACAACAATCGCGAGCCTGTTACTGATTATAAGGAATATATCCAGGCTTTTCCCTCAACTAATACAGAACCCTGTAACCTTGACCTTATCCTCCGATACTGTAGCAACAACCGACTACCACGACCACCCGGAAGCCTTCCTCATATACTCCAACGTCGCCAGTCCACTCAACAAGACCACCTCCCTCCAATTCTCAACATCACCATACACCATCGTCCTCTCATCCTCCACAATCTCAAACTTCCCCCTCTTCCAGCCCACCCATGGATAATGCACAAAGTTCGCGACTACCACACCTGTCTCAACATCCTCCATCTTCAAATTCAAAAAATCGATTTTCTTGACCCCTCTCTGTCCCACGGTGTGCGTGCGCTTCCAGTGGAATGTTTTTCGACCGATAGATGGACCCAGGTCGATATTGAGCTCATACACGTTTAGTTTAATCGGTGAGCGACTGTGCATTGTTTCCCATACCACGGGGTCTGCTTGGCTCGTGTATTCGAATCCTGTTGCTTCATGCACTCCTCCGTTGACGGGTCCGTGAAGGGCATCTGGATCGCCAAAGCAGACGTGGATGGGAGAGGTGAGGGAGAGCATGTCGAATGATACAATGCCGATGATGAGGGTTTGGGTATTTGGTTTATTGAAAACGACACCATATTTCTTACCGGTTGCGCGAATGTCGCTGTACAAGGAAGAAAAGTCGCATGAGTATTCTGGGAGTGATGGAGATGAAGTAGGTTTGAGTGTTGCTTTCGACCTTGAGAAGCTGGTCAAGTCGAGGGAGTATTGGATGCAATTGATGGTGGGATCAGTGGTGCTGGAGCCCGTGGTGGTGGAATCTATCTGGTACGCAGGTGGAGAGTCCATTTCGAGTTCTTGAGATTTTTGTGACATTGCTTCCTGTTACCTGAGAACTATATCGCGAAGATATGGGGGAAGATCTTTCGTATACACTTGGGGGATGCGATGATCTTTTATGGAGTTATCTCTACAGTTTGATCCCAGTCGGCGTGATTACGGTCTGATGTCATAAGCCCCCAAGTATGCATCTACAGCCTCAAAGTTTACACGCCGCATCTTTAGGGGCCTCGCGTGGTCTCTTGAGGTCCGACTCCAAGACCATATATCAGTGGTTGTGTGGCCTGAAACACCAAAAGTGGTGGCTTGGAAGTTCAGGCATCTCTTATTGAATCCTTCAATCTTGACACACCTTGGTAGGTTCCGCCAAGTATCAAGATTGGGTAAAACATCTTTTCAATCAACTTCTATTCAAATCTCTAACGCTGAGCCGCAATAATATACTTCCCAATATTTTACTTGAATCCCAACGCACTCGGCCACTTTAACCAACACTGACCTCGAATACTTTGGGTGATCCATTTACGAAGCCAGACTGATCAACGTTACCAGCTGGAACGTCATCATATCTGTCAAAGTTATGAGCAATGATTTCGAGATGAATAAGAACCGCAAAATCGCCAGCGCAGGAATCGCCAAAAATATTGGGCTCCAACAAGCGGGAAATTGAACTCACGGAAAAGCATATCCACGTCCATCAATATTCGCAGTGTGAACCAATCTCGAAAAGTGATTCGTGATGGGATTGGTGTAGAAAGTTGACAAAACCTCTTTCGTTGGATGATAGTTGTTGATCAATAAAGTTGACCGATTGAATGCTGCGCACAATCTTGCGGTCAATGGTCCTTTGGCCCCAGTGTTATCCGCAAACGGTCCATTGCTGTTACTGAAGATATCCCCCGTTGATGGCTTGGTGAAACTGGCTCCTGGGAATTCGAGGACGTTATTCCTGACCCGACCTTTCAGAACACCCCATGGCGATTGCGTATCAATTGTGAGATCGGCGGTTGAATATTTCTTCCAGACCTCGGTGACGTATGGAGTGTAATAGTCCTTGAACAGATTTCCACCGTTCATGACAATGCCATTGTTAGGACTCAAGGCTCGCAATCTTTTGCCGTTGACTTTGTACACCAATTTTGCCCAGTCAGCACCTCTCAAGTTCGATGATTCAAGTCCATCACAAACAATGTCCAGACCGTTTGGTTTCAGGCCCGCTACACTCTCTACTTTCCCATCCTTATGGGTGAGAGTCATCGCGATTGGAATACTGACAAAGTCGACATAGCTAATGTTTGCATATATCTGACCATTGGAGAATGTGAATTCGCAGAAACCCCATTTGATGTTAATATTAGGATCCGATGGGTTGGAGATTGACGGTTCGACAAGTGCAGCTCCATTTCCACCGGGGTTAAGCAGGAAAGTCAATGGTTTGTCGACAGAGATCCATAATCTTCCACCAGCCAGGTGTGGAATTGTGATTTTAGTGGTTGATCCTTGGACACCGAGTTTGATGGAGACGTTCTCTGTGAGTGCGGTTCCAACTTTAGGTGGAGCGGGAGGATAGTATGGTGTTTTTCCGTCTGCTTTAATCATGCAGACTTTGTTGCCGTTATCAAGAGCTTGACCTGTGATGTAGGCGAAGACGTTGGGGGAGTTGAAGCGGTTCTTGATTTGTATTACCATCTGTCCCTGGAGAGGGGCACCAGCAGCAGTAGCAAATCTTGCTTGATCTGTAACTTGAGAATCCATGGCTAGAGGTTTTTGGCTTCGTCTCTTGAGCGTATTGCTCAGTAGAGAACGGAATCCTGGAAGATGTTAGTGTCACAAGAAGAGCCAGCCACATGTCTATCACGCACTCTTCATGATGCGAAAATCAGGCTTGGCAAAATATTGGTTGAAGACAGAAACGACGTGTGATTAGAAGATCTAGGAAAACAACACCAGAAAAGAATCTCGAAAATACGAAGAGAAGACGAGGAATACAGAATATAAATATGCACTGTATATACCTAGATTGAGGGGCATAGAGCTCGTAAGCACAGCGAGAATGACCAAGTCAGAAGGACAAAATGACACTGGACCTCAGCTGGAGAAAAAGAACTTAGTCAAAGTATATGATAGAATTAGATCATTTTCACCACCAGAGTTGGTCCGAAAAATAGCAGTAGCAAAATCGATAGCGCCTTGAATATGGCTATCACCAACTTGGAACTGGAAGAAGAAAGTTGGTTGCACAGAACCACTATGCACGTGAGCTGTCGTTTGTGAATATTATGTAAGCTGCATCTTCGACCCAGTTGCCCCGAGTCGCTCCCCCAAGTTCACCCTAAAATACGGCCTCGAGACAATACGGCGACCCAACGGACGTCAATACCGTCAACCTCACTGGCACTGGCTTCGCTATCAAATTCCCGTCAGTCTCAAGATATACAATTGATTCTGCCTCGGCGCATGAGTAGCAAAGATGGTTTACGATTGGGAGAATAAGGAGGAGCTGTGCTACCGCCTATACATTGAGGAGAAGAAATCTCTCGAGGAGATCATGGAATATATGAAAGAAGAGCACAAGTTCTCTCCAAGGCAAGTCTCCCCTGCCGTAGAGCAAACACCCCACCGTACCCAACCTCGCTCCCCCGAATCAGATTCATCTCGACGTCCGTACTGACGAACTATCGTTCTAGCAAACGTGCCTTTCAAACACAATTCAAGCGATGGCAATTCCCCTCGAAGCAACATCCCGCCCACAAGAATGCGGCGCTCGTTGGCCGTGTCAAGGAGCTATGGGACGCAAATACTTCCCAGAGGGAGATGCTCCGCACTCTCAACGAAGAAGGATTCGATATCAAAGAGCGCGAGTTGATGCGAGTGCGAGCAAAGAATCGATGGCTTCTGCGAGTCCCCAATGGAATGAAGACAAAGAAGCGCGATTCCGATCAAGATGTCATCAATCAACTCCAGCAGGCTCTCTATCCCGAGGGACAAATGGCAGACGCAGAAGCCGAGGAGGACGAGCCTATGGATGATATGACCAGCATGCTTGCTGCTCCACCGAAGTCTACCCGCACCAGAGCTGAATCACCGCCTCTCAGTCCGGAGGTGATGGCAAAGAGACAAGAGAGGCTGGCAAAGCTGCAGGCGGAGTCTGCGGAGCGATGGGCGACCCGGAAACGCCGTCGTCGTACTCGAGGATGGGCTGGTCTTCCTGCTGATCCTCCAGGACCTCCAAGATTTCCTTCCGAGACGACTATCGACGAGAGCAAACAATTTTTGAGTTTGGATCCCCGCCTCTACCGCGATATTCGATCTCGTTTTCAACGTATCTGTGAGGAGGCAGATATCATCAAGAAGACACTTGCTGGACCAGAACGATGGGAGGCGGCGAAAGATAGATTAATCCAGGAAAGTTCCCATCTGCAAGGAGTCTTTTGGGGAAATGAGGATAACCAAGAGGCAAAGAAGCTTTCTCTGGATGTGATCTGCAGTGATGTTACCAAGAGAATGAGAACATTGGAGCGGCGAATGACCATTGCTGAAGCGAAGAATGCTCTTGGTGTCAATCCCGAGGAATCGCGACAACTTCGAAATGCATTTTACCAGGTTTTGAAGCAAGATCACTTTACTAGTAAGTTGGAGGCAGGCGAGGAGCATTGGAAGGAACTCAAGCAACAGTGGATCAATGATTCAGAATTGCTCCGTGGAATCCTGGCTCCTGGCGATGCCGATGAGAATCATGCCGAAAAAGTCAAGGCTATGGAGGTTCTCTGTCGAGACGTCATGAAGCGACTTCGTGATGACCAGACAAAGCGCGATCCAACAAGGAAGAAGAAGTTTGAACCTCCTGCTTTCAACGCTACTGGTATTAGCATGTCAGATTATGAACCAGACGACGGCTTTCAGCCTGGACCTCACGATGCTCTTGTTCAAGCTGCAACACAGGCGCAAGCACAAGTTCAGAACCAGCGCATGCAACCACGAGCGCAGCCAATGATGAGTCGACCACCACAACAAAGACAGGTTCAAAATCACAATCAAGTCATGATGGATCAAAGCAACCTGCAAATTGATCCTTCTCTGCTTCTGGCTGCGAGTGACCCTTCTCTCATGGGGGTACGGGGTATGCAGAATTCGTTTGTTGATCAACAATATGCGGATACTCAATACACAGCGCAAGCTGCTCAAGCCGCTTATCCATCTTCGTCGAATTCGATCGCCTGTTACTTCCGCCTTCATCCCAACTCCGATGTTCAGACGAATGCTCGGCTTTGGGTCAGCACTTTGGCGAATGTCTCGGTTGATGAGGTTCGGTCTCTGGCAACTGTCAGATTCCCAAATACCATGGCCATTCGAATTGAAGGTATTATCAAGCAGCCAACTGGACACGAGATGAGTCTGCCGATTGATCAGGATGAGGAGTTGGAGGCTTATTTGACTGCGATCGAGGGAGTTAAGCCAATGTTTTCCGTTCAACTGGTTACAGGCTGGAAGAATTGAGGCATTCACCAGTGGATTGGTCATTGGCTGGGAGAATGGGAGGGGATTGTGGTGAAGATAGAATTTATTTTCTGGCGTTCGATGTGGAAATGCGACTTCTGTAGCATTTTTAGGGTCTGGAGTTAGGCTGGTCGAGATCCCCATTTGCGTTGCTTGTATCACTTTATGACTTCATTATATCAGCTACTGTTAGATTCCCAAATATTTTTATGACGCTTTCCATTTTGCGGGTGGCAATTGAGCTCTACATTTTCGTGCACTCCTCTGTATCCTCAACCACGGGCGTACAAACCGAGACCACATTAAAAATGAAATACATATATCCTCAACTGCTCGGACGAACGGACATGACAAGAACCAATACTTGAAAATTTTACAAGGTCTCTTCACTGCAAAGAGCGACACCGGCCCAACCAATCTTGATATCGTTCGATCATAGTGGCGGAGGACGAAGACCGTCATCCTAACTCGAGAATCCAAGACTTCAGATGGTCTAGATTGACTCAGCTCTGACTGTGAAGAGTGCAACATGCCGAGATATATACTTGAATCCTTATTCGGACTTCCACCACCGAAATACTAGCCTCTTGCAAAGGGGAATTTTCGGTTATGGAAAGTTATTGACAATGTCGTCCTACCGAGATCTGTGCTGTCATCGGTCTAAATAGAAAGTGTGGGGAGCTGTCAAGAACTTTATAAACTCCCAAGCTCTCATCGTCTACAACACCAACCTACCTGCGTAACCACCACATCTTGTTCTCCGCCCACCATTGCGATTCCATTCCATGATTTTGAAGCCGTGAATACTTTATATTGAAGATGTCACTCTCGAAGTGTGCCCCCTCCACCACAGCGCTTGCACGCGCTGCTCGCCCATCATCACGATGTGTCCGTGGCGCCTCAACCAGCCAGAAGAGATGGTTATCCACAGAGAAAGAGTCTACCGACAAAGGCACAACCGGACCAGGTCATGGGAAATCATTCCAGGGGCAATTGTGGGAGAGTACAGCGGCGCGCATGCAACGACAGAAAGCTGAGAGGGCGAAGTTTACACATGAAAGTACCAGCCCGACGGGAAGGAATTCTGCGCTGGCATTTGGTATGGATATTATCATGATTTGAACACAATCATCTAATGGGACAAATAGTTATCATTGCAACTGCATTAGGAGGATACTGGGCAGGCTCATCCTCTCAACCAACACTCTCCACAGCTTCGACCGTCCCAATCAACGCAACAATCCCTCCTAAGCACAATGTCTCTGGCGCAAATATGGAAGCAGCATGGGCGGATTTCGTGGCAATCGTGGGAAGAGATAATGTCTCAACTGGTGTCGACGACCTCAAAGCCCACGCTGGAAGCGATTGGAGCTCTCATCCAACTTTGGATTCCGAACGACCATTCTTGATCGTCTATCCCTCCTCGACCGAAGAAGTCAGCAAGATCATGAAAGTCTGCCATCAGCGCTTAATACCAGTAACAGGATACAGTGGTGGAACAAGTCTGGAAGGTCATTTCGCGCCTACGAGGGGGGGGATTTGCGTGGATTTCAGAAACATGGATCAGATTTTGAAATTGCACAAGGATGATATGGATGTGGTGGTGCAGCCTTCTCTGGGATGGGAACATCTCAATGAGGAATTGGCGAAGGACGGGCTCTTCTTCCCTCCTGATCCAGGACCAGGTGCTATGATTGGAGGTATGGTTGGTACGGGGTGTTCGGGAACGAATGCGTATCGTTACGGGACGATGAGGGAATGGGTTATTAGTTTGACCGTTGTGTTGGCGGATGGAACAATCATCAAGACGAGACAGCGCCCCCGGAAGAGTTCTGCTGGGTACGACTTGACAAAGATGTTTATTGGAAGTGAGGGAACGCTTGGATTGGTGACGGAAGCTACATTGAAGGTTACCTCAAAGCCAAACACCACCAGCGTTGCGGTGTGCAGTTTCGGAAGTATTCGACAGGCAGCAGATTGCGTGGCCAAGGTTGTTGCAGAGGGAGTTCCAATCGCTGCGATTGAATTGTTAGATGATGTTCAGATGAAATGCATCAACCTTTCTGGAATGACATCCAAATCATGGACCGAAGCACCAACTCTCTTCTTCAAATTTGCTGGTACCCCTGCTGCAGTCAAGGAACAAATCGGTATTGTTCAAAAACTTGCCAAGGCGAAGGGAAGCAAGACATTTGAATTTGCAAAGACAGAGGAGGAAAAGGCGGATTTGTGGAGTGCGAGAAAGGAGGCTTTGTGGAGTGTGATGGCGTTGAGGAAGGATCAATCTGATCATGTATGGACTACTGATGTTGCAGTGCCAATTTCGAGGTTACCAGATATTATTGGGGAAACGAAGGAGGATATGGCGAAGAGTGGTTTGACGGCTGCTATTGTTGGACATGTTGGTGATGGGAACTTCCATTGTAAGTTACACCAAGTCAAAATATGGGCGGTGGGCGTTAATTTTGAAAACAGCCATCATTCTTTACAATGATACCCAGAGACAAACTGCCGAAGAGATCGTTCATCGAATGGTAAAGAGAGCCGTGGAGATGGAGGGAACAGTGACGGGTGAACACGGAGTTGGTCTCGTGAAGAGAGATTATTTGAATCATGAGCTGGGCGAGACGACTGTTGATGCTATGCGAAAAGTGAGTTCTTTTCTACACAACCTTTCCCTTCTGCATTTTGTGTACTGACCATACATTAGTTGAAACTTGCATTTGATCCTCTCTGTCTTTTGAACTGCGATAAGATCGTTCGAGTGGAGAAACCAAAGGCTGGTGAGGTTTCGGAGTGGTAGATTTGAGTTTCCTCTACCAAGCTAGGTTTTCCTTATTAGGTCTTTGGGTTTCTACTTTCTTGGTTCTCTTTGTGCGAAATTTGGGTCAAGGGAAACGGCCGATGTATGTAAGATCTCACCAAGTTCGATAGTAATGAATCACCGTCACAGTGGAGCCATTTGTGAATTTCTTTTTTGGTGTTGGACGGTTACTTGAGAGGTTTGAGGAGATCCCGATACCATCTGCCCGCTCTTCCAGCTCAGTTTATGCACAATCCAAGGTGTTTACCCTTTTGAGAATGATAAATCTTCAAATTTTGACTACAAAGACTTGCGGAGGAATTGGTAGATTGGAGAAACTATTAATGATAGTGCGAAATGCTACTTCTACTTCAAGATGCTCGTCCCATGTGTTAGCAACACATTTTCCTCATCAACTCAGTACACACAAACTTGGCACAAATATCAACAACACACAATACAGACGACTAACAATACAGGAGATCAAGGGTAAGTGTGACAAGCAAACAGATCCCGTTCCCATTTGTAAATCTAACCTAACCTAAGCATTCGCCCCCTTCATCCTCTCCAACCCCAACTCCACAACATCTTCCCAATTTCCCGGTCTCTGCCTTCCCCCCTCCACAACCTCATTCAAATATCCCTCCGCCTCCCTCCCCCATTCCAACAACTGATCCTCAGCACCCCACTCCCCAATCGCCTGCATGCCCACGGGAATTCTCCCCTCCCCTTTCACAGCATCCGCATATCCTACAGGCACCTGAATAGCCGGCGTACCCGTGAAATTCGCTAACCACACATACGTCATATTCTTGATAGAACAATTCGCATCACTAATTCCATGTACCAAATCCTTCTCCATTGCAATAGGCCAGCCTGGGATTGGAGTTGTGGGCGTGATGATGAGAAGACCAGGGTGTTGTTTATATAAATAGGCGAGATGTTGCATTAGTAGATTGCGCAGGCGTTGAGCGAGGTGGTAGTCATAGCCTGAGACTTGGGAACCGACTCCTAAGAGAACTTTGTTGGCGGGAAGGTAGTCCTTGAGATAGCTTTCTGTACGAGAGACGGGTTTGGATTTGGCTTTTGCGGAGAGCTCGGCGAGGATTGTGAAGGCGTGCGCGAGTTGGCCTTGGGGGAGGTAGGGGATTTCAATGTCAACTTTTTCGTAATTGAGGGTGGAAGTGAAGTATTCGATGGCTTTTGTGCATGCAGAGTAGACTATAGGGTCGGCCTCGTCAAACCAAGCTTTGCAGTAGCCCACTTTGCGGGGGGTGTTGGTGGGTTTGTGGATTGAGGGGGAGGAGAAGAGGGTACAGATTGGTTCGGTGGGATTGGGTGTGGAGAGAAGGTGGTAGAAAGCTGTTAAATCTGACATTGTTCCTGCTAAGGGACCGATGACGGTTACGGTGCTGTGTGTATTGTCGATGCGGCCGTGTGTGGGTTTGAGTCCGTAGATACCACAAAATGAAGCTGGGATGCGAATACTTCCTCCTCCATCAGCGCCGAGTGCGATGGGAACGAGACCAGCTGAGACAGCGTAGGCTGATCCACCGGAGGAACCACCGGTGTAATAAGATGCGTTGTGTGGATTGAGAGGAGTTCCCCAGTTGGAATTATTGTTGGTTGTGTCGGAACCGATTTCTTGCATGTTCATCTTACCTAGGATAATACCGCCTGCTTTTTCCCAGAGTTGAACGGGCCAGCAGGATTCATCTTCGATGGGGAAGAGAGTGATGTTTTTGTTTTCGTCCGGTTTATGCTAAGATTTGATTAATAGATTAATCTGATTTATAAATCTAATCGATCAAAATATTCATTAATCAAATCAAATTAACTTTTTTGATTAGATTTTGATTAATAATGATTTAATCAGATTATGTTTTGTCACATTTTTCACCGGAAAGTATCTAGCACAAGAACTAGGTCGGCAACTGAGTGTAGATATGGAAATGGGTAAGTTGAAAGTAAATCTTGGCTATAATAGAGTCACAATAGTCTCTGGACACAAGAATGGCTCCGCAAGCCATAGCCCAGATCAGAAGAAATCGGAGTTACTGCCTGAAGTAAATAGCAATAACCAAATTGATTATCCTTCCGCACTCCACCAAACATACCAAAGGGACCATGAGAAATGAGGCTACCTCGTCAAGACTTCAGCGCACCGATACAATTTTAAGAGAGGTGTTTGGAAAGGACGCCATGAACAGATGGTCCATGGCGGTTATTAATTTTGGAAGCGAAGTTGGACATGGATACGAAAACGATACTGAAAATGCTGTTGACATAGATGTGAAGAAAGGTGGGTGTGGATTTGCCTAGGGCTCTTGTCGGAAACGAGCAAATATGGATACAGATGTTGGTGGAGGGTTGATGATATCGCCGCTTCGGAGGAAGAAACTATTGTGTTGTAAATGGGTCCCAGAGGAGTGGGAGATTTAAAGTCATGTTCTGTGACGTCCAGGTATCCAGGAGATCAGAAATCAAATAAAGCGGCCAAGTAGATTTGATTCGATAAGATGTCATATTCTAGATCTAGAATTGAGAATCTACTTGACGTGGAAAGTTCTTGAGCGTGAAGAGATGGTGGAAGGGTGATCCGGATGCGAATCTTGGTTCCACTGTGAAGAGGTCCATAAGTCCAAGAATGTGTTGTATTTGATTCCGCGAGTGATCCTGGCTTAGCAATCTGATCATGGAGTGAGGCCATTGCTCCAGCTTAGCATATGCGGAGGAGATGCAAAGCTTGTCATCCCACAGAGAATAACATATCTTACGCACCATGATAGGCTTACTCCAGAATAAGGTGATCACAACAAAGTCTGCCTTCACGGCATCCCCACACATAGAAACCAACATGCCCAAGGCTCAAGTTTTAACACTCTTCTCATTGCCCTATATGAATCTACCATGCTGTTCCATCCTCATCAGAGCTGCAGCCGTTAAGGTCATAACCGCCCTTCATCCATCATGATCATGATCATAAAGCAAGCGCTCTTTCATCATCCTCCCCTTGTCCAATTATCACCAGATCCAGTTCCAAGTCCACCATTCGCTAACCATCACCACGATAACACTTAAGAACCATGTGCCATACGTGACAAAAACCATGCCTGATTCAATTGTCTTTCGCCGAAACTCCCTCGCTTATTTTCAATAAAACGTCTTTTTTAATTTCTGTCATGCTTTAAGACCTCTGATGTTCTTCCTTCCAATGTATCTGTCGCGAAGATCTCGAAATTTTCCTCCGCTATGAAATGCAACCCGCTTTTTGAGTGCAATGCCAGAAATCTTGCCTAATTTCCCTTCTCACAACGTGCGTTCCGTCACGGTCCATCTGCGTTTGGGTGTGTTCTCACGATGTTTTTCGACGTCGTCGGGTGTGGGAGGGGCACCCCACAGTCCTAGTGGGGCAACATCTTCTTCGTCGTGTGACTTCTCGAAGGACTTGACGTCTCGAAGAATTGGCCTTTCTCTTCCAGGTGGATTTGTGGGAGTAAAATCAGGCTGATCATCGCCAAAGTTGAGAATCATGTTATCATTTTCTTCCTCGGGTTCCAGCGCAGCAGGTTGTGGTGCACCCCACAACCCGACAGAGTGCTGTTTTGTGGGAGCGTAAGTGCGTGGTGCAGATGTTGCGACACTCGCAGTTCGGCGAATGCTGCCAAAATTTGGATTTGTACCAGAACGAGGGGGTAGATTTCGATCATAAGGACCACTGCCTGTTATCTTTTCACGGAATACGCCAAAGCTAGATACTGACGGTGCTCTGGAGGTAGAGGGAGTGGAAGAGGTCGATCGCAGATGGTCTGTATTAGCGACGAGCTTCACATCGTACTGGTCGGAGATAGAAAGTGATTGTGAGGAAGTACGAGAATGATTTGGAGTGTTGTTTTGTGAGCTGACAGGGGTTGGTTTTCGAACTGCCATGGTGAGTGAAGCCATGCCGACATCGAGTAAGACGGGTTGATTTGTGAGAGCTCCAATAAGAGCATTACATCCAGCACCATGAGTTACAAGAATAATCACTAAATCAGTGTCTTCGTCTTTTTCGTGGTCTTCGTGCGAAGTTCCAGCTTGGCCGTGACTGCTTGGCTTGCTTGCAAGCTTCGCAGGGTCGTCTGTCGTTTGGTACCAGCCGATCAAGTTTTGCAAACCTTTGCGGAATCGCTTGTGCATAGAACTCCATTCCTCACCATACTCTCCACCGTTTCCCCAGTTCTGCGGTTCTCTCATACTGTCCCATTGATAATCAATGTCTACACAACTGTCTCGTGCATGAGCTACATAGCCCGAAGGAATAGGATCTGATGAAGAGATTGCGTAGTTCGGAACTGGAACTTGATAGAGTGCATGTTCTGCGGCAGGAATGTTGGATGGATCTTTCAAATGTCTCACGGCTGCGATGCCTCCGCTACTCAAACTTCCTGTACGGTCTCGCCTTGGGAGTGCTTGAGCAAGCGATGGCAAAGCTGACAGTGCACCTTCATCCCTTTCCCTCCAACTCTTTTCAGCAGCAACCACAACAGGACTTCCCCATCCACCAGGGAAGGGTTGATTTCCTGGTGAGCCTATGATATCACGCGTATATGCCAAATTACTGTAATCTTCGCTCCGCAATAGATCCGCCTTGGCTCCAGCAACCATCATGATCGAGCTGGGAGGGGGAGTGATGAATTCAAAGTAGTCAGGAGAAAGCCACTCTCCCAAAAACGCGTCTACGCGAGCAACCGACTTTTTAATATGCGTTGCCTTATCTAATTTGCTGAGTGTAGGCATCAAAGTAGGTTCAGGAATAGGGGCCAAATAGGGCGAGCCAGTAGAAACGATGGGACGGACTCTTGGAGATGAATGCATTTGCGAAGCTTTCAGTGCTGGAGATGCAGCAAGCGGCGAACGAGACGACCTGCGAGGCTGCCCTGGATTCATTGCCAATCCCGCACTGATGGCCACCGAGGTTTGAACACATCGGAGAAATGGCGAGGTGTGTATAACGACCTTGTGCCGTCTTTTCCGCTTACGCTCGCCATTGTGCCCTTCGCTCGCATCTTCTCCAGATGAATCATCGTCGGTTTCTCTCGTACGGAGGATGCTGGCAATGCGCGCTCCAAGGGCTCGGGACTGAGTCCAGCCACCATAAGTAAGAGGGGGGTCGTAGGGAGTAGGAGAAGTCAAGTGCCACTGCTTGTCCGCGGCGTCGAGTCGAGAGCCGTGTCTACAAAAGATTAGAGCTTGTTCAGCCTAGAAGGGGTAGAGCTATGCTGCTAAACAAAAACGACATGCAAAGAGTGCGCCAGATGGAGTAGTAATGCAGCTAAACACGGAGAGTGTCTTCACATACCTGACGACGATGATTACAGCTGGTGTCCAACCCATAATTACATCGATAGCGCAACGAGAGGATTGTTTTTGCTAGGGGTTTGAAGATCTTTCAAGTCTTCCTGCTCATGCGGACGAAAGTGCCAAGAGATATTCGATTTAGCGGGGCAGCCTTGGCTTTTGACTGGCATGTGATCCGAAGAGCGGAAAGAACGCCATGTAGCAGCCTTGCGGCCTCAAATATAAGGTCCCAGTATTTGAGGTGCATTATCAATCGTGTTGGTAATGCGACAACACCAAGGATCCGGTAATACGAATGCAAATAAGCACAACATCTCCCTTTGTTCATTGTCCTTACTGCAGTTGCACAGAATTGTCTCGCACAATTGCGCTTCATCACCATGAAATTGAATAATATTCTCCAGCTACCGCTGGTGCTAGCTTCATTACTAGCACCTCTACCTGTGGCAACAGAACACACCAGCAACTGGGCAGTTCTCGTGTCAACATCGCGATTCTGGTTCAATTACCGCCATCTAGCCAATGTTTTATCACTTTACCGAACAGTCAAGCGACTGGGAATTCCAGATTCACAGATCATTCTGATGTTGCCGGACGACATGGCTTGCAACCCCCGAAATGCATTCCCAGGGACCGTTTATAGTAACGCAGATCGCGCGGTAGATTTGTATGGTGACAACATCGAGGTGGACTATAGAGGATACGAAGTTACAGTGGAGAATTTTATTCGCTTGTTGACGGACAGAGTGGGCGAGGAGATGCCACGGAGTAAGAGGTTGCTCACGGATGATCGAAGTAATATTTTGGTTTACATGACCGGGCACGGAGGCAACGAGTTCTTGAAGTTCCAGGATGCAGAGGAAATTAGTGCATTTGATTTGGCGGATGCATTCGAGCAGATGTGGGAAAAGAAGAGGTATGTGTTATTATACCAGCCATTTTGCCATTGCTAATTGAGTCCATTAGATACCACGAGATTCTCTTCATGATTGATACCTGCCAAGCGAACACGATGTACAGCAAGTTCTACTCTCCAAACATAATTGCCACAGGATCATCCGAAATTGACCAGTCTTCATATTCCCATCATGCGGACAACGATGTCGGAGTTGCCGTCATCGATCGATACACATACTACAATCTTGACTTCCTTGAAACACAAGTCCGCGAGACAAACAGTAAGGAGATGTTGGGCAGTTTGTTCGACAGTTATGACGAGGCTAAAATCCACTCTCGTCCCGGTGTCAGATGGGATTTGTTCCCGGGTGGTGAGAAGGCCGGAAGAGAGCGACTAGTAATGGACTTCTTCGGAAACGTCCAGAATGTGGAGGTCGACGCTGTTGGAAACGACAAAGAGCTAAAAGAGGATATTTTGTCGTTGGGAAAGAAGATTGCAGAGTTGATGGAAAAGGGCGACGCTGCTAAGAAGAACGCAACAGTACCTCCGGAGGAACCGACTGGTCCTACTAAAAGAATACGGGCTGCAAAGGTCGCAGCTAATGAGAAATGGTGGGGAAAGAAGGCTGTTGGATTACTCGGCATTGCTGGGTGCTCACTCGTCTGGTTTGCTGGCAGTTATCTGGAGTCATCCAGATCTAGATCCTGATTCCGTCTTCGTGTTTTGATTTTCGAGCGATTTCATGAGCGTTGTTATATTCCCTTATTCAAATAACGATGTACAACACCTGATTCTTGTCCTTTTGTGGTTCTTGAGGCAGCTCAATCTCTTCTTCAGTCGCGCATGGCTAGCGAACGATGAATTTCGATACTCCTTGGCGCTGGACTGATCTTCTTCAACGTGGGAAGTATCCCGACTGGGAGTTCCACAACATAATCTCATTTTAGT
>JBAMDN010000765.1:0-29867 GCA_037074945.1 Tetracladium marchalianum | reverse complement strand
GCGTGGGTGGATCTTTATGCGATGAGAGAGATGGATATTTGGGCCCAGAGATAGCAGCAATGATGGGATTGTATGGGGGATGGCGAGACGAATAATCTAGAAGGGTAGATGATAGCGGTGAAGATCGGTGAAGATCTGAGATGATACTGTAGTGCGGTGCTAAACGTGTGCTGATCGGGTCGCTCAGCAATTCCTGGTTGGCAGCGGATCAAGAAGCACTAAAGGGTCCTGGAGCAACTCAATTCATGACAGGCACACATTTGCATCTACACTAATCCAAGCTCAACTCTACGCAGAACACGTTTATCGTCTTCCAGGTCGATGCTGGTTGGCTTCTGTGTTGTCCCAAACAATCGCCAAACCCAGACCAGACCAAGCCATCGCGGCGCCAAAGGCGTTTGTTCAATGGAGTATAGTATGATGGAGCACCGTCGTCATCACCGCTTTCTTCTGAACATTCTGAGCGTTCTGGGTGTTCTAGGTGTTCTGGGTGTCGGGGAGGAGTGCTCAGAGCAGAAGGAAATGCTGTTTCTGAACCCCGTTCATCTGGTGATGAGTGCAACCACTGCATTGGTTTGTGTCACTTTGGTTCGCATCAATTGGCTTACTTGTGAAGTTGTGGTCTTTGAATCGTTGCCCATGTTGTTGAACTTTGATACGCCAAGCCACAACACCAAATGATGCAGTGGATGACGTATTGAGGCAGATGCGGCTGGCCTTCGCATGAAGTGAAGAAAGTCAAATCCTCACAAGCAATCTTTTATGGGGGAAATGAGGACAAGAAGATGGGCAGACTGCTTCTTTACGCAGGCCAATTGGAGGGTTTGTTTACTGTCATCTACGACCGCAGAAGGAATTTGTCTTCTGTCTTGGGTTTCATTTGAATCTAGTACACGTGGTTTGGCAGGGACGAAGCATGCGAAGTATCGCAGTCTTCTTGCGCCAACACCCGATGTTTGATGGAGAGAACCAAAGCATTATCAACACTTGATAGACATGAAGTTCAATCTCTGCACTTGGATAGACTGTAATGCGAATAGAGATTAAGCTTAACACGCAAATAATGACGAGGCGATGGTCCAAGCCCAGAATTCCTTCGCGTATCTGGTTGATCACCCAGCAACAAGCAAAAGCAAGTCAGAATAAGTCAGGAACAAGTCAGCACCTCGAACTCCCCAGTCCAGTGATTGCAAAAGTAAAGTCCCGCCTCGAACATGCGGAAACCGAGCGAGCTGAGCTCAAACCCCAAGCTCCATCTCTCATCCACAATTCCCCTGATCAACATCACCAACCCCACAACCTAGGATGTCCGTATCCGCGTATTCGTTCGCTTTGCGTACGTCCTGCCTACTTGAGGTGCCGATTTCATAGTAGAGTGCGCTGTCATCGCACAACAACCCCATTTTAAAGTGCGCTCGTAGAGGATCTCCTACTCGGGGCCGTGGGTACGCGTTCGTCGCAAAACGGGCACTCTGCCACCACCGACACCGAAGCTTGTTAGTGATCCTGCGCACTTCCATCCTATCACACCGGCATCGCCAAGGACCCCGACCAGCCAAAGCCACGGACATCGGGAGGTGTGACGACTCCGCCCCCGGGCATCTCCTGTCAGCAAACACTAAAGGGATGGAAAATGGGTCCATTCACATGTGCATTCCTACTCGTGTACGGCCGCAGGGCTTGAAGGTAGAACACGGAGAATACGATGGGTTGTGATATAAGGATTGAGGTACTTTCCTCATTGTGTTCGTTCACAACAGATCAAACAAACCCCTCATCTCGCAATCCCAGAATACAAGAGCAGTAGGTAATTAAAAAAAAACCCTGCGATCTCACCCTTCAATCTCACCGAGTTCTTTTCGTACCAACCCAGAACTCCAATCAACATCCACCACCGACGAGCACATAATAATATCACTCATCTATTTTGCCTCCCACGATAATCCATTCCACAAAGGAGAGGTCACAAGAGATCACAAATCAAACTACCCTCCCTACCGAACTACCGCCTCCACCCTTTTTGAGTCACTTTCGAACTCTACTTGTACCGAGTTTCTACACGTCCTACCAATCTTCGGAAGGCCACGGAATTTTCGGAAAGTCCGAGACCACTCAGATTTCTCACCCGTGATTTATCGATTTATCACCCCGAGGGACATCTCGGCCTTTCGCATTGAGGGAAGGGGATATACTTTGTATTTCATGCATATAATCCTCGGTCATCCCACATCAAACACTTTTCAAAACAATACAACAAAGCTTCAAAATCCTCGCTTCACTTCCGTCCTCTCGCTAGTGAAAACAACAACAAACATCAAACAAAATGGTTTCCCTATCATCTTCACCATCAACCTCTCGTCCAATCTCCATATTCTCACACTCAAACCGCCAAAACACATGTTCAACTGTCGTGTCAACCAGCACATCCCGCTCCTCATTCTTCAGCACGCGATCATCAGCATCAGCATCATCGAGTTTGACTGCAACATCCACAAACTCGAGCTCGAAGACGAAGCGAGCGAAGAAGGGGAAGAAGCAGGAGGAGAGTGAGAAGAGTATCAAGACGGGCTTGTTGCTTGTTCTTGGTGTTGCGGGAGCTATTACTTTGGGTTAGGTGGTGGATATAGACGGAGATACAAATGGGTTGGATTAGAATGGGGAATGGGGAATGGGGACTGGGCATAGGAATAGAGGAATACAGGATACAATGGGAAGCGATGAGAGTCGGTTGATGATCATGATACCCCGGGCTTTACTACTTTTTATTTTTTGGAGTTCTGGATAGGTATGCTGCTGTACCTAGGTAGATACCCCGATAGAGCAGAACAAGCAGAGAGACACAAATCAAAACAGTCTGAACAATCAATAAGTTTACCATTTCCAACTCGCTGTCAAAGGAATGTTTTTCCAGAACGCCATGCCATGATCCACGATTCTGCTCAAGCTCTTGGTTTTCTTGCTTTCTTTCCTACTCTTTTTTTGATGAGAATGTTACTCCCCTTTCATCACTCTCTCCTCAGCTTATCCCATCTCTTCTCATCTCATCATCATCTAACTCGTCCCACTCAGTGCTGTTGCTGCTTTCCTAACAATAGCAACAGTTTCTACATCAAGTTTCATGCTCCAAAGAAAGAAAGAAAGAAAGAAAGAAAGAAATGAAAATGAAAAAAAGTGAAAACAGAGATTTCCCATCCACAAAAATCTCTACGGAAAGAGGGAGAGAAAGAAAGAAAAAAAAATTCAGATAAAAGGCAATTTTTACAAGTCTTTCAACATAGCGACGCCTCCCAAGTCCGAGTCTCCTAACCGAGGCGAGGCAAAGACTGGCGAGTGCCGCATCCATTGCTAACCGAGTCATGCATACCCAGGCCAGATTTCTCTCGAGGACGCTTGGTGCGATAATAAGTCATGATCGATGGGAGATACGCCAAGAGTGAGAAGATTTCGTGATGGCGGTGCGGTCTCATGCGATGGTAGAGGACTTTGCTGCCTCTTTGCATTCTTTTTCGAATTCTTTCGGGCGACATCGAACGCCGTTTCGTGATTCTGGGCCCTTGTGTCGTGGAAATCGAGGGAACCGAGGTCAAGGGTCGGTAGGAATGCTGAGTAAATAACTGACACGTGACCACACGGGATCAGTCGCTTAGCATACCAAGAGTGACTAATCTATCGGGGATCAGTAGGATTTGTGGGATTAGTGTTGTGATCTAACTAATCTCAATGAGCTAGGAAAAGGAAGGTTCTATAAGTCGGATAGTATTTCATTAGATAGGAACTTCGTGCGTGACATTAGTGAATAGTCAAGATCATTGTGATGGGTGGCACGCACCCGTGATCTATGCTTAGCTCTGCAGGCACACCTTCACGTGACCTCGTGATATGACCGCGATACGGCCTATGCGTACGGACCCCTTGGAGAGAATCGCTCGTACGAAGACTCCTTCTTTTCGCCTTAGTTAATTCTTCTTGTTAATCAGACACCCGATTGTTCATTGACCTCTTTGCCTTCGGCCCGTGACAATAACACTTATTTTACGGATTCTTCCAAGCATTTCTTAAATTCTAGTCGCATAATATTTTTTAGTTTTCTCGTATAGGATCTTTGATGTAAGTAACTTTTTTTTTTTGGTTTCTTAAAGTCCTCCGCATGTCTTGGCAACCTGACCCTGAACGCCTCATAATATAGTTAGGCTCGGATCGTCTGCGAGCGTTTGATCAGCGTTTGTCCTTATTAAACGAGAGCTCTTGATTATTGATTATGAGAAAATGCAATGTCTTTGGATTTTCTTTTCTATACATGAACTATATTTAAGTTATTTGTTTCCCTGATCTTCCATGCTTCTGTTTTACTCCCTCGCACCTAACACTGTCATGTTGTCAGGCCACAAACAATCATTCCTGGCTTATGCCTCAAGCTTTTCCACTGTTGGATCCCATGAAAGGTGAACGTATTCATCTGTCGACAACTTGTTGATGTCCTCATCAGAGAGCTCAAAATCATACAATTGGGCATTTTCAATAATTCGGCTTGGAGTTACACTTTTGGGTAGTGGAACGTATCCTGTCACAGAATCAGTATCAATTTTTCTACGGATGGATGGAATCATCAGCATCAGAAGTCTAGAAAGGAACAACATACCCATCTGTAAACTCCATCTCAACAAGATTTGAGTTCCAGTCTTTCGATACTTTTGACTCAACTCTTGCACAGTCTTATCGTCCGACTTTCCTCCTCTGAACTATTCGAAGTTAGTACCTGACACAGCACAAACATAAGACAACATACCAGAGGGCAATACGCTTCAACGACAACATTCCTCTTCTTACACCATTCTGCAATATCAGGTCTACAAAGCCAAGGATGTAATTCGACTTGATTGACGCTCAAAACCCCACCTTTACCCTCACCACCTCTCTCCTTTTCCAATTCCTTGATATGAGTCTCCAACTCATCCAAATGTTGAACTCCATAATTACTGACTCCCAATGAGCGGATCTTGCCACTTTCCTGGGCTTCGACAAGAGCTTTCCAAGAGTCTTTTCGTTTTGCCGAACCCCCAAACGGTGCGTGGATCAGCACTTGCTCAAGGTCAGTTCAAGCGGGACTTGACGGGAAGGGAGATTTACTCAGATCAATGTAATCAAGGCCTGTTTCAGCCAATGTCTTCTCAACCTGTGATTTCGTGCTCTCGTAACCCAAAGTCTTGGGTAGAATTTTGCTGGTAAAGAAAATCTCTTCACGTGGAAGACCGCTTTTCAGAATGGCTTCACCACATGGTTTCTCGTTTTCGTACACTGCAGCAGAGTCGACCTGTATTTTATTAGCCATGATGTCTCTATATGAAGGAAAAACTAACATGGCGATATCCAGCCTTGAATGCATTGCTTACGGCATCGACGCAGTCTTCTACAGATCTGTCATGCAATTAGCTCCTAAGGGTCAACGTGTTCAGATTGTCAGTCGTACGTTCGAAACACCTATTCGATGGTCAGTCATTTACAATATATGGTGGAAACCTTCGTCGAGACATACACCGAATCCAAGTAACGGGATCTCATAGCCAGAGTTCAGCTTTCGCTTTGAAGTAATGCTAAGTGCAGCCATTGTGTTTTGTGGGAAGTGATTTGTGGAATACTGCAGTGTATTTCTGAGTTTGATTATTGGAAGCAAAGGAATGGAGTGGGAGAGATTCAAAATATATGCACAGACAGAAAGGAATGATTTGGTAATGACGGCATTCATCCAAAGATGTTTACAAGATCAAAAGTGGGAGAAGTGGGATGGGACTAGGCTGCGGCAAGGGGCACCCTAGGAGCCCTTTTAATTTATGACCTGTCGGTTCACCATATAATGATGAAGAGGAGAACCCGGTCGAATACTGAGCCTACCAAGGGGAAGCCTATCATGTATTCATATTGTGTCTATCGAGTGAAAGGGAGTGGTTTCTAAACCAGTGTTTTATGCCACCTGTTCAGGAGTGATTACGTAAGAATCACGTAATCACCACTCCCATCACTACTACTGCTATCATTAATTACATGAACGACTATTACCAACATCACCCCAACCTATGGGTATCCGCGGGTCGGGTAGGCTTTCCATATTCTACCTATAGGTTTCTTAAAATATACATTAAACTAAGGGCTAGAATCATAATAATAATAATTCGTCGCTTAGTTATCCGAAAACAGGAAATGTCGGATTAATAAGGAGTGTTGTTAATGATTACCCGACCCGTTATACTTCTAGGGCGGGTTTTCATCAATTGCCCTATTGTTGGTAATACTACGATCGTATCAAAGAAGTGATATAACTGGTGAAATGGTTGCACTGCAATATTTACGTGCAATAGGGTACGCTGTTGTATTGTTGTGACTTGTAACGAGCTATATACAGAGTGGTGGTAACTGTGGTTCTATATAGTGGCGGCTACGGTCACATGACCTCTACCGAGTTGGCGGTAGCCGACAGCAGTACTCGGTCGAGAGTATAGCACTACTGACTTCCCAGCCCCTGTCCTATTTCACGCATAAACCATAGTTTACCGATATTTTACGGGGGACGCAGCCTAGATGTGACATCTCGAAGTTGATCAAAAGGCTTGAATATCAATCAAATAAATTCAAATAGGTCAGAGCATCAACTCAGATTTACTTGCCTTGAATTGAGTAATTAAGTTAATATAGCATCTCGGTAGGCAGATGTACATACATAAGTAATCATAAGTGTTGCGAAGTCCAAATATATTCGGATCAAATATTGGTTTCCGTTCAATGACGGGCAACAGGAATTTTCTTTTTCAGGTATATTGCGCAAAGTACCCTTTCTTTGCACTAATTTTACAGTTCGGTAATACCCTCCTCTATAGACTTAATTTGCAGAGCTAGCAATCTCGAGAAATACCTCGCGAGCCAGTAATTTCCAGCAGCGACATAGAATCCAGGATGGCCCGATCTTCGCCAAACACCTCTCTGCTCTCCTTGTTGATCGAAACCCCAAACTGGTTCAATAGCACTTGCGACGGCCTCCCCAAATATCTTCGCCGTTCTCTGTCTCAGACCTGTATAACCGGTCGCCAGAATAATCTCATCCGCCTGAATCTCCGTCCCGTCCTCAAAGATCATGCTATTTTTGGTGATGGCCCTGATCTCCTGACCTTGCTTCATCTTGATCGAACCTTCAGCAATAAGCTTAGAGCATCCAATATCGACGTAGAAGCCACCACCCCTTTGCGCACCTAGCACGAGAACGTTGGGGTAATCCGGTCCCGTGGGAACTGAAAAGCCAGCTTTCGTCAAGCCGTCCAAGATGGGCTTGTCTAGGACTGCCGAGATCGCCCCGAGATCGTAGCCAACGCGTTTGGCGAGTGCTATTGGTGACGAGATCAGGAGAATATCAGAGTCGTCTAGTGGCTTTGTGGGGATGTCAGTCCTACACTTCTCCCAATAGATCGGGCAAGATTTGGGCTTGATTCTTTTGAAACTTACCGTATGCTCGTTGTAGAGTGAACAGACGTCTTTCAGGTTCGAGCGCGCCGTCTTTACGAACGTGGTCCCTCTCTGCACCATCGTCACCGTGGCCCCGTTCTTGCACGTGTCGTACGCGATGTCGTGAGCAGAGTTGCCTGACCCGACGACAATCACCTTTTTCCCAGCATAATCGCTCTCTGAAGCACCGTGGAATTCGGAAGAATGGATCAACTTTCCCTCAAATTCACCTCGTCCTGGGAAATCTGGGATCCGTGGGGCGCCGTTGAGACCGGTGGATTGAATTACATGACGGGGGTGGATAGTTGCTGTATGTGGGTGTTAGGGAAGCTCGAATGTCAACGCATTTAGCATGAGAACTCACTCCTAACCGTTTCGCCGTCTCGATGACTCTCTACAGTCACAGTCCATCGCTTTGCTTTGTCATCCCATGATGACTCTACAACAGCTGTTCTATTCCATATTGCGAGCTCCATAATTGAGGCATATGACTACTCCCGCTCAGCAAATGTTACGCACGCATGGGGGTGTGCAGCTCACCTCGAGGAAATCACCCATCTTGTCTTTTGCGCAATAGACCTGAGAATAAAGACATGAGAAGCCATTGTTTGCGGGTTTCTTGAGTGACTTACTGGCCAATTAGGCGGATATGGTAGATATGGCATGGAATTCATCCAACAACCATCGTGCAGACACAGATGGCGGTATCTTGTCCGCCATGCATCGCCCGTTCGTTCTTGGGTGTCAATTACCAGTGCCTTGATTCCCAAAATACTCAAACGCGCTGCCGTCATCATGCCACAGTGGCCAGCACCTGCACCATTTGATTAAGTCAGTGCTGTTATAATACTCATACGTGTGGCATAGTCCCGAAAGAATAACCACAAAAGCATATACACATACCAACGATAAGAACGGTGGGTTCCTCATCCAAACACATTCTCTTCTTCTCAACATACTCCGACCAACTTACGCTCGAGGGTAAATGGGCCGGTACAGCATGATACGGTCGATTAACCCCCGTGACCCCTGACTCTGGAAAACAGTCCAGCTCCCAGAGACCGGTGTACACAAGATACGCCTTCCACTTGTCTCCATCGTTGACATCTTGGATCAATTTCATCAATCCCCTCCCTGTCCCAATCGTCGTCTTCAGTCTCAGAAAGCTTTGTATACACTTTACCTTGCCAGCAATATCGATCGAACCTGCTCTTGGCTCTTTGTCAAGTTCAAAGGATTCAATTGCGCATCCTCCCTCCTGGATCAGTGAGATGACTTCATTCGGCCCGTTCAGGGTTTGAAACTTTGTGTTGTTGATACAGAGATGATCCCGCCAAAAGCTTGACTCAGTGTTCATCAGCTGGCCGAGTTTTGAATATTCTCTGCTCGCGAGGACATGGTTGAGATCTGTTAGATATGTTTCTGAGATTGACCTGATCTCCGCTGTTGAGGTCGGAAACGCAGCGTGGCTCGGAGTGGGATATTCGGCTGCTGGTGGGTTCCAGGTTGGAACTTCTCCCCATCTGTTGTCTGTTATAGGTAGTGAGGACGGAATGGGTTGCTTCGCGACATGCTCATATGAGATATCTCCCATTGTGCCGACTGAACTTTAGGATGTACAAGCTGATCTCCGACGCACAGGAGGATGTAGTCGTGTGAGCAAAGGCATAGATTTGACCATGAGGCTTTCTAGGCGAGCTGCTCTTAAAGAGCCCACAAACCGTGGGTCAAGCAAGAGTGGATGGTATAGGAACAGTGTAAAGTCAAGATAAGAGAGGCGGAAGCGTGATCTTACTTTCTGTGGTAGATACTGCCTTGGAGTCATACATCAACACGAGCCTTCGTGCGTCAACAACAGTGACACGGTGGAAGGGCATCCTGGGTATGCCAGCTTCAGTCGCAATTTTACAAGTGATGCTTGCGTTACAACTTCCGTCTTCGTCCAATAGGCAAAGAACCCAGTCCTTTCTTCTCTGTACATCGATCGCTTGGCCTCGAGTGCGGCAAGGAGAAAGACACTTGACCTGTGTAGCGCGGCAGCGGCAAAGAACCCAGTAGAACAAGATAACCAAGATTTCGTTTCGGCTTCGTTCCTCCGGCGATAGCACGGCAAAGGACCCTAGCCGGTTATCTCGCACTGGGTGCTACTGGTACTGTAAGTGGCTATAATTGGTGCAGAGGTTGGAAGTGGATATAGTATCTTGGCGAACTAGGGATTTGGCAGGGGTGCAAATATCATTGGAAGGGAGGTTTCCAGAGGTTCCTAAGGGCTATCTACGAACACTTTGACCTCAAAACAAGGGTATGATTTATGAGATAACGAACGGCGTTTGAAATCCTGTTTGCTATCTCATTTCTACACCAGGTTAGTACAGTACCATCGACCCGCGACATTGTCATATCAGCTAATCGTTGCCTACAGGACCTCTTCCATTACCCGACCGACTCCCGACTTTTTAACTAAAGAGGTTCTTTATCTTCAATATTGCTTAGCCTTGCGCCTGAGCTACGATCACTGCGGTCTCTTATCGCCATCTTGGGTTGTGATGAAAGATTGACAAATTGATAAATAATATGCCGGGCGCAAAGATGTTCAGTCTTGTTCCTCACACTTTTCTGCGCGTCCTAAACCTCCGATCCACAATACTTGAGAGTCATGTCGTCCTCATCATCTGAGAAAGAAGCTATCGGCAATTCATCAGCTGTTCTACCAGACAATGGCCAGATCGAGATGGCTCACGAGTACATCATCGACCCTGTTGCGGAAGCCAGGCTGGTTCGAAAGCAAGACTTGCGCGTGCTGCCCATGGTTTTTGTCATGTACTTCTTCACCTTCCTTGATCGAGCGAACCTGGGCAATGCAAGAGTAGCGGGAATGGAGAAAGACTTACAGCTAGGCACGTACGGTTTCAATATCGGTGCTTGTCTCTACTACGCCATCTACTTTATCGTTGACCTTCCAGCCTCATTGAGTGTCAAGAAATTCGGAAACCTGGTACTACCAATTAGTTGCATTGCTTTTGGCATTGTAACTCTCTGTACGGCATTTATCCATAACAAAGGCGGCTTTTTTACCATTCGGCTGCTCCTTGGTCTCACGGAGTCATTTCAATTTCCCGGTCTCAGCTATGTCATTTCGCGGTACTACCGTCGTGGTGAGGTGACAACCAGAATCTCATTTTTTATGCTTGCTTCCGCAGGCCTATCAAGTGGGTTCGGAGGTTTGTTGGCGTCGGCACTACTTTCTATAGACAGGATTGGAAGTATTACCTCGTGGAGAAATATTTTCTTGGTTGAAGGGTGCGTCTTCTGTCCTACCCTTATATCACTTGATGTCTTTAAATTAACAGAGGTTTCATGACAGTGTTATTACTGTTGCAGTAGGAATCATCGCGTTGTACCTCTTTCCTGCTGATCCGTCAAAAACACGAATCTTTAATGAGGAAGAACGTGCTCTTGCAATGGCACGCCTCTTCCACGATCAGCCAGCCATTCGCGAGCACAAAGAAAGAATAACCTGGGCTCTCATCAAGCGAGGAATATTCAATGTCAACGTTCTTGTTGGATCCTGGATCTACATCTGTAACCAGATTACCGTTCAAGGCCTGTCCATCTTCACGGTAACTATCCTGCGTCTCAACTATCCCGGTCGGACCACCGTTCAGATTCAGCTCTTGTCGGTTCCACCGCCAATGGTCGGTATGGTTGTTGCACTTCTGGTAGCCTATATTACGATGAAAACACGCAAGCATGGTTATGCCATTGCTTGTGCTGCCGCAGTCAATGTGGTGGGGTATTCTATCTGGCTGGGTTCAAAGAATACTCAGGCTCGGTATGCTGCTATTTTTCTCAACATTACAGGAGGTTACATGTTCGGAACTTTGATTGTGAGCTGGACATTGGCAAATGCTGCACCTGATACTGTACGAAATGTCTCAAACAGTGCTGTTTCGGCAATCGCCAACATTGGTAAGCTCCATTAATTTCTCGAATGTGGCATCATGATTCTGACGATTCGGTCGTATAGGTTCCATCGTTGCGACCTGGAGTTATATCAGTACCGACGCCAAGACAGGCTATCGCATTGGCAACAGTTTGAACACGGCCACCGCCTCGTCCGTAATAGTAGCGTCTTTAGGCCTTGTTGCGTATCAGAAGTGGGAGAATAACAAGCGCGCCAAAGGTGGACGTGACTACCGTCTGCAAGGTACCCCAGAAGAGGTAGCGCTCCTTGGGAGTCTTCATCCAGAGTTCCGCTACATCAATTAAAGTCCGATACTGCACGCAGTGACTTGTGTTAATTAAATTTATTCTTGGAAACATCAGGAAAGAGACTTTGTAGATGGAAGTTGAAGTCTTAGATTTAACTTCTGTAATCCTAAATGCATCGTTGTAAACCTCAAGTTCGAGACGTTCGATGGCGTGGTCTAGCCGTAGATGAATAATCGACTATGTTGCAAGCCTTTGAAAGACAATTTCACTGTCGTGATATCTTGGTTGATGCTGGAAACCGTTCCTACCAATGTGTCTGTGATGTTCTATCCATATTTGCTAGCACCATAGAAGGCTCCTTTAAAGCATATCATGCATAGAATTAGGACATGCAATGCAACATCTCTCATTGTACATTATGGGATCTGGATGCTACTCGCACACTGCTTTATGCAAAGAAAAAAAATATGCTTTGCTCATCTTCTTCAATCACTCACAGATTGGTGAAATAGAATACCCGGTGTCAAGCCATTGGCTTTTAAGACGAGATAGCTGCCCACATGCCGCACAAATGGGATCCGAGCTTGCTTTCCGCAGCCTTGGTCCTGAGCAACTGCTTGATACGATGACCACTCCAATAAGTTAGCAAGAGCGACGTGAAGCTAGGACTAGGAGCGGCTGCTGCGCTCTGGATAGATCCACTTGGATTTATTCCGAGGTTTATCAACTACTCAAACGTTTGACATCCTTTACACAAAATTACACGTTATATAGAGATTTTAGTCTGACGACAATTGATACAAATTGAAATGGACTATTTGATCACTACACCATTATTCATATCAAGAACAGTAAAATGGGCGTCATCTAGCACAACATAGCCACCACTAAGTACCAAATCCGAAAGGTCGTATTCGGACGACTGGTTGCCCTCCGCACATTCCGGGTATCTGATGGCGTGGGTGGTCTGATCATGTTCAATATCTGGGTATACGCCATGTAAATAAACTACAAAGATGCTTGTATCGTGCCGCTCGGAAGTTCAAGTCCAATAGGTAGACCTTTCAGGTATGGTTGGTTGAATGTCTCACGGCGTATCGCCGAAAGTTGCTCCTCGATGTCCATGTACATATCATACCTGCCGAAGGGATCAGCAAATCAGATTTGATATATCTGCTAAAATCTGGTGAGATGATTGGGGTACTCACGCATTCATCTCCTCGATAGTCAGTTTGGCCTTTTCATCCTCGACCTTGTATGTCGCCAGATCCTTGTTATTTGAGAATCCTGTCACATATTAGCACAGCAACACCCTCAGATATATGATTATCACCTACCAATACGCTCATTGATGTTATAGGCTGCGCGAGCAGCAGCAGCCTGAACTCTGGTTGCTCGAGGAAGACGCACACTCTCGTAGACTGCCAAGCTTTCTTGGATATCACCATTGAAGAACCTCTTACTGAATAAAACACCGAGAGCTCCAGCATCTTCAATCGCCATGCATGCTCCCTGAGACTGATGCGGCATCATCTAAAGCTGTGTCAGCTAGGTCTCAACAACGTAGACAGGGGCGAGCACTTACAGGATGTCCGGCATCACCAAGCAAACACACATTTGCCTTGGTCAAATACGGATAGGGCTCACTGTACTAAAATCAGCATAAACCTTGGTAATCTTGTCATAGAAGACTCACTGAACCCATAGTCGCCACGGTTGCACCTCTACACCGATTGCGAGATGTGCTTTGACCTGCGCATCTAAATTCGGATATGGTGCAAGCAATTCCTCCACAGGACGATCCTCTGCGCCCCACGACTGTGTCGTATAATCCCCCATTTCTCGTGGGAAGAAACAATAGTATGAAAGTAGCTTGCCGCCGTTACATGGAGATAGGACAATTTTATCCCATTTACCTTCTTGGCCACCCCAATACTCCAGAGCATCGTCTTGCGAATAGTCAACTAATCCAAGTCTGACTGCATCCTCTGTCATCACATTGGCGTGCAAGCAGCTCGAAGCTGCTGGTTTCTTGCTTGGAAGTATTCCAAGCATACCTCGTACAACACTTCCGATACCATCAGCACCCACGATCAGATCGTGTTTAGCTGTAACATTATTCTTGAAGGTGATGGTCCCAGTAGCAAGATCAATGTTGCTACACTGACATGTCTTAGTCTTGGCTTATTATGTTCAAAGATCAACTTACAGAATGATTTACCAGCAATTTTGCGGGTATTCCTTCACCGCCCTCTTGCAAAGCATAGTCTTTCAACATTGCGTGCATGTACTGACGGTGAAACATGTAATACGCGTATCCCCACTTCTTCTCATAATCGGCTAGATCGTACACGCTCACAGGCTCACCAGTCTTCCAATCACGGTTAATTAACTTCCTCAAGTAGACCGGATCACCCTTTTGCACATCTACACCCCAGTCGATGAGCCATCTGGTACCATTGGCCGCACATGAAACCGAAGCACCAACTTCTCCTGCAAAGTCATTCTTTTCGTAGATTGTGACCTCGTGACCTGCCCGTCGCAGAGCGAGAGCCGTACACAATCCTCCTATCCCACCGCTAGAAGGATGGATTAGCTATCGATAATCGTGATCCTATGTGGAATACCAAACCCAATGACTCCCACGTCAAGCTTTCTCCAGCTACCCATGTTGTGCTTTTGTGATGGTCAATGATGATGTCGCAACTATCAAGTATGGATTGGCGAGCGGTACAGTGATGCTTGCAGATATCCAAGTAGTAAGGACCCAGGACTTCATATATGCCCTTCAATGCTTATTCTGTTATGGCTTCGCCTTCCGCAGGTTTCTGTGTTCACCGTGTGCACCATCCGACCCTCCTAGGTAAAGGCACAACATATGCCTCTTACACAACTCTGTGTCGGAAGACACCCGGCTAGTCATGTGAATTGGTTCTTGCCGAGCTTTATCTGTTTATCTGTCTTCCGAAAGATGTGTAGGATACAGGGTATAAGTAATATCAGCAACGGTTCTGGTATACGATCCGCAGATCACGTGTCTGACGGGTAATGCACTTATCATCTATATGGGGTATGAGCGGCAACTGGACCAAATTAAGCATGGGCTATCGTATCTAGTCCCTTCGAGCTCACGTGAAAGCTTATGTTTCGGAAATCCTGACTCTCCCGTGAACATGAGGAGCGTGTAGACGAGTAGGGCTTAATCTCTCACATGATACGTGGTAGATTGAATGCTTTGTGCCAGGTCCAGTTGCCGAAGTCTGGTCGCATTGCAAAATACTTTCGAATACTGTATATAATTTGGAAGCGTGCTATATCTATCGCATATCGGTAATTGACCGAAGAGAAATGGACACCCCTCCGCGTTGAGAAACATAAGGAGCAAGTAAGTTGATTAATAGTTGAGCGGTAGCTAATCTCACTAGTTGTATGGTTCTGCGTCTTTTGATACTGCCTGGCTTTGCAGGACATGAACAGCAACGCTGGTCAACAAGAAGACGAAGCCAGTCAGTCGTAAGTATGGCTGGTTTGAAGATTCCACGAAGAGTCTTGGAACGATCCATTCTGTCGAGCACTTTAAATTGTCCACTATGCTCTGACAAAATGCGTGAGGGAGCAAGTTTATTGTCCACGGCAGATAACCATGACGGGTTCTCAGATAGATCATTCATCGTTAGCAAACCGAAGAGAACCGGTCCCATAGTGATAATGCCTGAAGAATGTTAGCCTAAATCTGACAATATCATCACCGCGGCGGAGCCGTTGTACCTTCCATCGCAAAAAGCATTCTCTGGTCCGTCAGCCTTCCAAATAAATTTTAGTAAGAAAAGTCTTAATGCTAGAAGACCTCCTGCTGCTCCACAAACCTATAGAATCTGCGTTGGTATCCTTTCATGGTCCAAGAGAAGCATTCGGCCACTTACAAGACCTATTGCAATATAAAATGAGAGTCTGCACGCAATCTTACTTCATCAATACCAATGGCTCATAATAAGCCACACCAGGCATCAGACCTGCTTCAAAGATTCCCAAAGGAAGCTTACGCTACAAGCTTGGGCCTTGTGTGCACAAAAGCTGTACAGAATGAAAGAATGCTAAAGCCGAGAACTAACGCAGGGATATACTATACCGGGCTGACCATTTTGCAGAGAATTTTTGATGGAATCTTCAATATTACATAGGAGATATAGAAACAAGTAAGGATGACATTGTAACCATATCATTTGGTCTTAAGATTGCCCTCAAGTCCATCAATCTTAACGTTACCTGAATTACTCACGTCGGTCCAAATTAGTGATATCTCATGAAGTCCAGGCAACGTAACAATATTTGCATGGTCAATGAAGCAGCACAGGTACTGGAGAGTGACCTAAGTAGTGATAGAAAGTCCACATTTAAGCGCAATTTTGCCTCAGGAGCACGATCGAGTTGTAATTACCAAAGGGTTTCCATTCCCGTGTATGCGCCAACTTCCAATCTTGAGCATCTAGCAAGAAAGAACTTACTTATCACTTGCGTGAACACCATCAAGGCTATCTGTCACTGCGACATATTCTATTGACTGAGATGGGGAGGAAGACTCCAAGTTCTGCTCGGAATCGGCATCGATTTTTTTCGATCGCCATGTTACGCTCTTTGGCGATGCTCTTTTGGGCACGGCTGGCTAACAACAATGGGATGCAACTCTTAGTTCTGAGTATTTTTGCTCTTGAGAAGCCGCTGGAACAGGATCAATGGCGTTTGGCAACCACATTCATTGACTGACGATTACATGTGTTCCTTGCAAATACCATACATAAACATTACCATTGCATGATAAATAGATATCTGACCAAGTACCGCCCGAGAATTCTGAGGAGACAGAGTGAAGAATTTTCTGGAACGCAATGCACATTCGCATCCATAATCAGAACTTGCCTCCGGTCAAAGTACTCTAAATGGTTGGCGGGTCAGGCGTGTTAAACTGTTGGTTACACTAAGGTAACACTCAGTAATGATGATTGCACGTGCGTAGTGAGACTGTACAGTAGAGGGTCAAAGCTTGTCATATTGTAAAGTTTAGAGAGAGTGTGTGGAATCAGATGTAAAATCTAATTCCAAAGACTGTATGTACTGTACGGGAGGAACAAAGCGCGCGTCCACGAGACTTCGCGATTCACTTCCACCCAAGTAAATCGCATGGAACGCGCATCGCCCATCGTGAATGATCTGGATTATCAACATAAGCACTCAAGTGGGAGAAAAATCAATTAATGCAAGACGTGACTTATGCGAAGGATGTCAAATGGTCATCATTTATCAGAGATAGATGAGTACCATCGACCTTGAGAGATGCAGCAAGATATTCAAGCTGCAAACCTCTTCAAGTTTATATGCACTTTTACCGGGCTACCAGGCTGCGAATGGGCAATTCAGTTGTGTTAATACGTTGACGAGATATAGAGGTGGGGTAGAGTAGATGAAAACAGGCGCCAAGGCTGAACAAGATTGGTAGAACGGACCACGTATTCCTCGGTATCTTGTTAAAGATGGGGTGTCTGCATTCACCACTTGCGCTTACCTACTCCCAAGCTCCCTTATCTATCGGCAGGTCCCACAAAACGGTTACAAGCTAAAGGAATCAAAGAAACAAGAAACCTGGTCCTTATCTGTTGAGCTGATCAACCAAGTGCAACGCTGATGGAGGTCATGGTCATGGCATCGGGTTCAGCTTGTTGTGCTGGATACACACAGGAACGACCGCTGTTGAAATCTAGAGAATATAGCATGACAACATCCGACTGAAATATGCCACGACCAAGGGTTCGGAACGAAGATCGTCAACGTGCAGTCAAAGCTTGTAAAGCTTGCAAAGCCTCGAAGAAGCGGTGCGACTCTAAAATACCTTGTTCTAACTGCATCAAGAAAAACTGCGATGCTTCCTGCTTCTATGAAACAAATAAAACGACCCCGAAATGTACTCTGCCGTCACAAAACAGTGCTAGTGAAAGTGGTCTGGCAAACGTCCAAAAGCACACGGCGTCGCAACCGACGTGTCAACATGTTGAGACACAGGAGGCTCTACCTGCTGTGTCATCCACAGCCGACTACTCCAGATCTCCTGCTCTAACACATGGCTATCAGACCGACAGCGTGGTAACACCAACTGCCGAGAATCTTGTTGATGATGCATCAGTCTGTGCTCTGCCACCAGACTCGGAGAGTAGTCGCCTTGCTGTACCTCAAGAGCCAACGTCACTTCCTCAAAGTCGGCTAATGCTCAACGCGAATGGCGAAAAAGGTAGAATAACTCGCCTCCTTGAAGCGATGAGGCAATTGCTAAAGTGGACAGTGTATATTGGAAAGACGGCTTCTTTAGCATTCCTGCGCTTTCTACGTCAGATACTCTCACAGCATATGGGCCCGTCTCAGTTTACCGAGAATAGTCGTGGAAACATCATGCTTGAAGCACATGTCACGAATGAAGGTGTGGATTACGTTGAAGATAGCATCGAAGACAAGCGAGGACTTATCGACAATTACTTTCTATCAGTAGGGGACTCTTCGCCTGGTGCTGGGTCAATGGGCTAACCATTGCAGGCTGCTGGTACGCTAGATCTGTTTGATCGATCGCTCGTCTACGAGATGCTCGAAGCAACGAGTAGCTTGGGTGATTTGGACGAGACAGATGCAGGCATATTGGACATTGTACTAGCAATCGGTCGCCAATGCCATGTTCCGGTATCTGGAAAATACAGCAGCTGCCAGAAGTACTTTGTTCGTGGTCAACAGAAGGCGCTTCGAGGCATGCTAGAAGATCCAAGTATAACGATGATTTGGTCATTCCTGTTGATGGCTTTTTACCTACTTGGCGCTTGCCGCAGAAACGCAGCATTCATGTATCTTGGCATTGCTGCAAGGGCTGCGCATGCATTGGGACTCCACGAGAGCGATCAGTACACTGCCTTGACTATAGAGGAACAACATATTCGGTAATCGCAGTTTCAATGCGCAATCTGTACTCCTGCTAACTAGGATAGTCTGCGTACCTGGAAGAGCTTGCGTATATTGGACGTGATAACGAGTTCCATCTTAGCACGCCCTCTTGCTTCAGTGTCAACGCGTCCGACACCATCTCAAAGTACCAGTCTCCCAGAAGGACGAACGTCAAAGTCCTTCACGAGCGCCAACTTTGATTTGTGCTCGCTGGTGGAAGGGGTTTTACGTAGCATCAGTCAAAATCCTGCGAACACGGAGGCAGCTGAGAAATTGCTAAGAAGTCTCAGTCATTGGAGTAAAAATCTGATGCCGAACATACGAATCTCTTCATTTGGAATTATGATTCAATCTGATGAGCATGAGCAAGCATTGGGCAACATTCATGTAGCATGCATGTATTACTTTACGGTGATGCTCTTGACTCGACCCTTTTTGATCCAGTATCTCATGACTCGATTATCGAGTTCCAGACAGAACACAGGAGCAACCTGCAGGGACGTATCAAAGTTAGCACAGGTCTCCATCGACGCGGCATTGTTCACCGCACAAATATGTCAGAATGCCATGTCTGCTGGGCTGCTTCTGGACAACATGTGCATACTCAAGTAGGTGGACCTCATCGTTGGCTTTAATGAACATTGTGCTAGACTAACCGCTTGCTAGAGCATGGGTTTTTGCTGCTGGACTTGTTCTTGGCTTTACGCTCTTTGCAACTGGCGAAGTCGAAGCTGATACCGAAAATGCTTTCGCTGGAATACGAGACGTTTTGAAGAAGTTGTCGCACCAAAGTCCGCAAGCCGAGCATTACCATGATGTGCTCAGCAGTTTTTCAGACGCAATAGAGAAGCAAAGGCAGCAAATCGCAAAGGAGAGGCGTCGCGTCACAAGTCAATATCTCGACCAGATTCTGGTATTTGATATTCAGAACAACCAAGAGCAACAGAACATTACGCCAAACTCCGTAGAAATTGAGACTATGGGGCTTGAGACTGGATCTATCGAGGACTGGTGGAATTCTTCTCTGCCATTTGCTCCTGGATTTTTGGAGAATCCGCCAGACGTTCTCGCGGCTGATTGGGATGCTTTCGCGGTGCAGATCTCTGAACAGCTTGCATATGGTACCCCTGTCACTTGAACGGATGTAGTGTATTTAATGAAAAATTCCCAATCAAGTTTGAACGTCCAACGAGCAAGACACGAACTAATTACCGCGGGATTCCAACAGTTGCAACAAGTGGTTTGCGACGTGATGACAAGATACGAAATAGATCGTGGCCAAGTCCACAGGAAACGTATGTAAGGCTAGAAATGGGTTCCATCTCCCAGATCATGGGAGAAAGTTGCGACTCCGAGCTAAAGATTTTATAGAGGTGGAGACAGAAATTCTAGAACTATTAATTACGATGTATGATTCATTGAAATCGATGGCTGGGTGGATAGATTGGGAGAAAGCACGTTAGAGACATGACATATTTTGTCATCGGTACCAAAGTAGATATAATTTCTTATTCAGTATCGATCTATGGCACGACTTAATTGTTTCTCTGTCAAGTCAGAGAGCCCGTAGAAATCTAGCTAAAAGTCTTCAGAACTTCCACCACAATTTCAGCTAATCTCGATCCCTCCTTCCACAAATCGTTATGATCACCCCCTGCTTCAAGCTCGGTAACCTGCAAATGGCAGCTTCGTGATTTCTCTAACAAACTCTTCATATCCTCTGTTTGCCAATAAGGCACCAAACTATCTTCCTTGCTCTGCACCAAAACAACATTCTTGCCTTCAGGCCACTCCGCCTTCCAATCCTGCACGGAAGTAGGACTGATCTCCTCCCAGACCTTCTGATCGTCGCCAAATGCCAGTCTCGTGAAGGCCTCATACAGCGCTTTCAGAGGAGCGTGCTTTTCTCCAGGCTCGCGGATGAGACTAGGCATGTCATAGAGACCATTTAACCCAACCACAGCAACTGGCTTTGCGACATTCAGCGCACTAGCAGCAGAGGACCATTTCGGATGTGTCATCGCAACTTGGAAGGCCAATGTTGCACCACAGCTGTGACCTAGTAAGACATAGTTACTCCCGAAACCCGCTTTTGACTGCAAGAATGAGAGAGCAGTAAGGAGATCCACGATGTGGTCTGGATGTTTGGCTTGACGACTGATGTCATCTGTGTATTCTCGATTTTCGGGATCACGGCTGCGTGGACTGAGAGAGTAGTTGATCGAAGCTATTCCTCCGATTTGAGGAAGGATGCTGGAGTGCTGGCTGGCTAAGGTTGAGACTGTCGACGAAAAAGATGCTGAGGTCACGTTCTGATCGCGCCAGGCACCGCCATGGATGTAGATGACCCAGACTCCGTTAGATTTGGGGAATGTTGTTGGTTCGGGAATGGTCTGGTTGGAGATGCTTGAGGATGAAAGCCAGATATCCACGTTTTGGAGAGAGTTTGCGTTAGACTTGTATGCTACACGCTGCTTGTGAAGTAAGGTGGTTGACCCATGGGCCTCTATTTCCCAGGGAACAAGGTCGAAAGCTGTAGAAACCATATTGATATCTGATCCTATGTTTCAGGTGTCTTGTGTGTGATCGTTGTATGACAAGTTGTTGAAAATTCTGGTATGAGGGCTATAGGAATTGATGAGATATAGTTCTATAGTATGAAGACTGTTATCGTAATTGTGCTGATGTGGGCCTACCCTTTGACGTCGGCTACTGTAGTTTTGGAGTGCGCAGCCGCTCCCGCCACAGTTCAAAGAGTGGGAGACAATAATTATGGTAGGCAAGGGAAGCGCCCGATAAGCTTCCGAACTATACCGAGCAATAATATAAGCATATGCTGATACCGGAGAGCCAATGGTTCAAACTATTTATGATAAGAGAGTATAGCAATCAGTCTTGATATGTGACTTTTCCAGAACTCAGGTGTCAGTGCCAAATTTGAGTCGGATTCAAAACAGCCTGATTTTAATTAGGATATATTCTATGAAGCACACTATCACATCCTAAAGCCACTATCACATCCTAAGCCCACTCAAAGGGTGTGCTCATCTGGACTTGCCTTCCTCGTAGTACTCGGGATAACTAGTCTTATATCCCAATCCCCATCGACCGATTGCAGCAACCACAATAAGAAATGCTCTACTAACCCAGCGACCCAAGAACTCTGTAGGCATCGGCAAAGCCAAGGGAGTATCGGCACTGTGTAGAAACACCAACAATTGGAAGAAGCTAGGAGCAACCTTTGCTTTCTTGCAATCTTCCAGGTATCCGAAGAAATTCCGGAAGAAATCCTGCTCTCTCTGGTAGTCTTCAGGTGTAAGATGAATATCGACTATGAGGTCTTCCGTGCTCGAGGCATTCTCGAAGCGATGATATTGTCCTGGTTCAACGGATGCTTGTTTAGAGTAGCCTGGTCGGTCGGAAAGTATGAATGGCTTTGGGTCCAAGCCCTTGTAGAAATTTCCGATACCAGACTGGACGTGGAAGTACTCCTTTTGGTGGATGTGGTAGTGGAAAGGTGGTTGAATGATAGAAACACCATTGTGTTCTGATGTTGGTGGAATCTGATGGGTCATGATCGACTTTGATTCAGGCGGGTGAAAAGTCATTGACGAGAGACCACCTTCGTAGATGACGGGATTGTTTGAGGCACTGTTCGTCCTCGCCGGTGCAGCTGCTCGCAGGAATGAAAACATCTCGAGGCACTTGAGAATCTGCACACCGTAGGATTCCTTTGATGAGTGACAGAGTCGTCTCAGACAAGAAGAGTGCCAAAGAATGGCGATGGGATGGCTGAGAAGATGGGGAGAGGGCGTCTAGAATCGTTGACAGCTTCGGTGCAGAAAGCGAGATGAATGATGGAATGTCAATTATTCAAAGCCGATTACTGTCCCCCATTGCTGGGTGGCGGGCCGCGCACCGCTATCGATAAGGGCGAAAGAAGGATGTACGAGTATCTCACACTCGCTAACTGCACCCCGGGAAGCTACCTACCTTTCTAGGAGGAGAAAGAATGGCGCTCTCTACCACCACTTTTGGCATGTTGGAATCACCATCTGGCAAATGACCGCCTGAGCACCGATGCTCTCCCTGCAATCTAGTTTGCAGCAATGAGACTTGACAGCCTCTGACAATAACACACTCCACTCTCACTTGGACTGGCGGTCTTTGGTAGCAGACAGCGGTCCGCTTCCGATTGAGGCGATGGATCAGTTCTGCTTAACTCCGTGTACAATGGTGACCCACAGGCATATATATCAATATAGAAAGACCTGATCGCAAGACTGGTTCCTGCTGCCGTCGCCCTTGTATCACCATCTTAGCATTCGCCCAAAAGTATTTGAAGATGTCGCGCACGAAAAAGCCATTCATCGCAATTGTTGGCGGTGGACTAGGT
Organism: Tetracladium marchalianum; assembly: GCA_037074945.1. Lineage (NCBI taxonomy): Eukaryota > Fungi > Ascomycota > Leotiomycetes > Helotiales > Tetracladium > Tetracladium marchalianum. The sequence continues at coordinate 6,796 of JBAMDN010000765.1, read as the reverse complement.
GGACTGACATTATCCATCGGCCTCGCTCGACAAGGCATTCCGCACCAGATATATGAGTCGGCAGGTAAATTTGCCGAAATTGGTGCTGGGATTGCTCTGGGACCCAACAGTATCACAGCATTGGAGCTCATTGACCCCAGGATAAAGGAAGTCTTTGATCGTTGCGTGAGCTACAATGAAGGACTCGATGCACAGGGCGAAGGACCTGGCAAGGGGGACTGGCTGGATCTGAGAGTTGGCGAAGAAGAAAAGTAAGTACGTTTCTGATTTTGAAACGATACCCGAGACTTATATTGTTCTTCGCGGGGCAATCATGAGGATAGACATGGTTAGCACTGGTTCGGCGTAATCAGAATTGTAATAATGATAGTGATACCTGTTTGCTGAGACGTCAGGTATCAAGGTCTGTTGCAGACTTGATAGATATGCTGTCAATCGAATCCACGCAACAACATTTAGTGCTTGTTGCCGCTATACTCTTCATTTATCGTGTATGAGCAACCAGTACTGATTCCAAGCAGTTTTAACCAGTTGATTACGACAGTCATTCATAATGGCTCAAAACCTGGACGAGCATGTGTTCATCGAGCCAAGTTTCTTGAGGGTCTGAGCGAGCTTATCCCTCCATCTACCACATTATTTAACAAGCATCTCATTTCGATCACGGATTTAGCTTCAGGGGGTCTTTCACTCAGCTTCTCAGATGGAACCACCAAAGTTGCTGATGCTCTTATTGCTTGCGATGGTATCAAGTCTGTAGCTCGTCAAAGTTACGTGCTCTCCGATATCCCGGACACCAGTATTGCTCGTCCAGTGTTTGCCAATGATGTCGCTTATCGTGGTCTCTTTACAAGATCTCGGTTCCAAGAGATAGTCGGCGACGCCGTGAATTCTGGGAAAGGCACTTATTACTGTGGGCCGAACAGTTATGTTGTCATGTATCCCGTGGAGAAGAACAGTATGATGAACGTGGTTGCTATCAAGCACATTGATGCAGAGTCGGATTGGGCTCCATCACAACATGACAAAAACTGGATACAGAATGTCAGTCACGAGACTATGCTCTCAGAGTTTGAGGGATGGGGAAAGCCGATACGGGCATTATTGGCGGAGATTAAGAATCCTCAGCGTTGGGCACTTTACGATCATCTTCCAGCACCAACTTTTGTCAGAAAGAGAGTTGCACTGATGGGTGACTCGGCGCATGCCACCACACCGCACCAAGGACAAGGCGCTGGAATGGCACGTAACTCTTCTTTTGGTTCTCTTACATCACGTAATGGGTGCCAGGCATTATATTTCTCTTTTGTCACGCCCTGCAGCTTATTAATAATCACATGCGATTTTCTGGTTTCATTTAAACTCTTAGCTAATGAAGTGTCTTTTATTCTAGGCTTTTGAGGATTCTTATATCTTAAGTGGCATCCTCGGGCAAATCTTTGTGGAGCCACCGTCACCCTCAAGAAGTGAGGATGAGAAGAGAGAAAGAGCCACTTTGAACCAAATGATTGAAGCTTGCTTCCAAGCCTACGACGAAGTCAGACGTGTCCGAACACAAGAAGTCACACGAACGAGCAGAGAAATGGGAGTTATAGCTGGTTATGCAGGGGATGGAATCGGTAGAGACCTACAAAAGTTGAAGGCGAACGCTGACACGAGGATGCATTGGATATGGGACATTAACCTACCACAAGAGATGAGTAAAGGAGTTGCTATTGCTAAACAGAAATTGGATGATATAGCAAATGTATTATAGCGCAATCGAAATATTTCAAGTCTGCAGCAAAGTGATGGACGACTTCCACCGTGTCTCGAAGCAGACAGACGACGATTGGCACTAAATATCGTAATAAGACTTTAAAAAGATGCAGTGGCCTTGACAGAACTGGTGGCCATCACAATATCTAGAAAAGTATTGTCACGATCGATACTTTACAACTGATGTAAGGGCTGGCGGTCGAAGGGTTCGGTCGCCGATTTAAAGTAAGGCAGTTATGACGAGGTGATCACAGGAGTATTCAAGCTGATGAGTAAAGGTATGATCTTGATTGTTAACTAAGTTGCCACAAGAAAAGCGAGATCACCTAACTGAAGCTCAGCATAAAGCTGGCTGCCAGCGACTCAGCGCTCGGAATCAGGTAATCTAAGCGCTCTTGGCGCGTAGTGCCTGTAAATAATCAAAACGCGTCCCCTAAATTAACGAGGGGACAAGAGCTTAATTCATCACCTTTTGTGAAGGCCCTACCTAGATTAACATCACTCTTTAAAACACCACTCTACTGCTCGATACAGTTGCTCTACAGTGTGATAGTCATAAGCCCCGTTCGTAATTAATTTACCCTTAATAGCTTTGTCACACTGTAGAGCACTTGTATCGAGCAGTAAAGTGGTGTTTTAAAGAGTGATGTTAAGCTGCGTGAGGCCTTCACAAAAGGTGATGAATCAAGCTCTTCTCTCCTCGTTAATTAGGGGAGGAGAGGTGTGTTGTGAGAATCGAGAAGTGAAAACATAGAAAAGGAGATGGGGAAGTGAAAATGTAGTAGGTAGAGACGCACGCCCAGAGGCATTGGGCTGCGCTAAGTGAGTATAGTTCTTCCTAATCAAAACGAGTTTCTCTGTCCCTGCTCAGCCGATCGCTAAAGCAGCATATCGAACCAATCCTTAAAGCGGCGTATAACCCTCAACTCGATTTTATAGTTGATTTGGCTCTGCTTCAAGTAATTTAAAGACGTGCATCGACATGAAGGTACTTTTTACTTATTAATTTACTGTTCTTAAGGCTTGCGCTGGTGAAAAGAGAATGCGGATCTAGGAAAAAAATTTAATATGGGAGAAGATTCATGAACTAGTTTATAAGCTTGCATAAGCGGGGCGTCCCCAACAATTACCAAATGTTAAAAGAAATAGTCGTGATGGCAGAGCGGTCTAATGCGATAGACTAGAAATCTATTCTCCTCGGAGGCGTCGGTTCAAATCCGACTCACGACTTCACTCAATTTTTTTGGTTTACTTTACAAGTTTTGGGAAGATGCTACGAACGAGCTTAGGTTTTCCTTTTTTTTTTGCTGCTTTCTTTCTTTCTTTGTCTTCTTTTCTGGCGAAGTTTTTGGGTGCGTGTTTGGCGATTTGGAGATGCGGTGGCATTCCCAGAGAAGTCTAACGAGGTAGTTCTCAATCAATTCACATCTACATCAACATCTACACTCCTCTCCCCTCTTCCTCTTCTTTCCACCGTCGCCTCAAGCACCCTCTAACAAACTCAACCGGCAACCCCTCCAAATGCACACCATCAAAGCCCCTCCTCCCCTCCCTCCCGGCAACCATCGAATTCAAAATCGCCTCTTCAGTCGCCTCCGACGCAGCGCGAAACATGGCGTCCATACTCTCGTTCTTGATGATTTTGATTTCGTTGACCTCGACGGGTCCGATGCCGCGGATTTGAGGTGTCATGACGCGCTCGTTAGGACGGTTGAAGGTTGAGAGGGAGAGGATGATGTCGCCGGAGAAGTTGCGACCTATGCCGTGGCCGCCAACTAGAGATGGAGGGTGTTAGAATAGAAGGGGAGAGTGGATAGGATGGGGTGGGATAGGAAGGGAGAAGGGAGAAGGGAGAAGGGAGGTAAGTAGGGACGAACCTTTGGCAAGGCCAACGGTGCAGTGACGGGAGAGTCGGTTGAGTTGATGGGGGAGGAGGGGGGCATCGGTGCTGTTTATTTTGATGTCAGATAGTTTATTTACATAGGTACCCAGGGTTTCTCGGTTGGTAGGTAGGTAGACTCACATCAGAATAATCACAATACTCCCCTCATCCGCCTTTCCCCCAAACGAATGTTTCTTCACCTCTTTCTTCTCATCTCCATCTGCCTCTTTCTTCACCCTCTCCCTCTCCCTCTCGTCCAGAATCATCTTCCCAACCTGCACCCCACCAATCTGCAAATCATAATCATGACCATAATTACTCTGCACCAACACCCCTACCGTGTACACTTCCCCACCCTCCTCACTCCCCTTCACAACCCTCGAACTCGTTCCCGTCCCCCCAGGAAACATATGGCATGTCATGCCCGCTCCACCGCCATACTGACCCTCTTGAACTTCGGTTTGTGTGAGTGTGTTAGCGAAGGCTTCATGAACGGTTTCGGGAGTGAGAGCGGATTTATGGACGTCGTTGAGCCACCAGTCGGCGGTTTCGCCGACGATGGGTGTGCCGTAGCTGTGGCCGAGGTCTGAGATAGAGATGTTGTTTTGGAGAGCGCGTGAGAGCGTCCAGTTCCACGTTTCTTGGAAGACGGTGCCGAGGCTGAGGGAGTTGGTTAGAGCGATGGGCTAGGTGGGGGAGATTAGAATCTGGTTTTAATATCATCAATGAAATGAACGCAATCGAGATGTCTGAATGATGGATGGAGGGTATGAAGAAGTGAGACGAACGGTATTGGTAAATCCCCAATCTTTAATCTGGTAGGATCCAGTAACTTCTCCATTCCCATTGAGAACGCTCATGCCTGCGTAGCATGGGATGGAAATGTCATCTGGGTGACGAGGGAGGATGACGGTCACGCCGTGACGAACATCGTCGCCGTCGTCGCCGACTGTTGCTTGTCCTACACGGACGCCTTTGTATAACCTTATGTTAGTAGATAACCCTTAAACAAGATATCGACAAGAGTTGATCAAGTCATACCTTCAACATCAAGGATTGAATTTTTGGGACCGGCAGGAAGTTGACCGGGGATGTACCCGAGGTCACGAATTGTCATGCGAGAAGCCATTTCTGAATCGTGTCTTTTGAATTAAATGGTAAATAGAAAAAGAAATACCAAGAATATACTTCTGAGTTTTGCCTACCTTTCTAAAACTTGATAGGTAAACGCGCAGGCTTTTAAGGCGCATTGGGTGTTTATCCCATTCTACTCTGCTGTACCAACTTCACGATCGACAAGGTGCAGTAGAAGGGAGTCAGACCGGATGACGATGTTCGCTCCTGTACTTCACAGGAACCACTCACAGGAACCACTCGCGGGAAATCGTGTCCAAAAACTTCATGATTCTTGTTCGATCATCTCGCAAGGTGCGGAGAAATGGTCGCTGCTGGACGTACGCCGGGTCTTGATCCGGAAGGTCGTAGTTGTCTGTAATGCAGTCTGTAATGCAGAACTACTGCACTTGGATAGAAGGGAAGGGAAGGGAACTTCCGCTGATAGAAGAAAGCAAAAGACCAGCACAGGAGAGGCGAAAACCAAGCATGTAGATGTCAAAAGAAAGATTATTCTGCAACGACAGCTGGGTACGTTCTTCAGATGCGACGGATGCACAAACGGGGACGGGATGGGAAAGCCTGTGCAGTACCTCCGTCAACACTACTGTACCTAGATATGTACTGTGCTGCGCAAGTACACTATTGGCGCATCAATCAGATCCAAGAATCGAAACACACGCGCAACTCAATCGGATGATGGATGGAGATCCCGCAATGCAATGCGAGGCCGAAAAAGCAATTAAATATCCTTTTCTCCCCTTCAACCAACACCAAACGTCCCGGGGTCTCAAACTCTCACACGCTCTCAAACTGTGTGAAGTATGCGAGCCGGGGATGACAGGTCTATTTTAAGGGCATGAAGTATCAGCTTGGATGAAGACGCGGACAGTTGTAGCAGTGCGGCGATCTACTCGAGTACCTCTGTACTTGAAGGAGAGGGGACAGAAGAGCGAGATATAGATGGATCGTGTCTCTTCGAACGTCCTCAGAGCATCTACTGACATCATCTCCAAATTAAACGCGCTGGCGTTGGATCATATCAATCTGGCGGCTGGATCAACGGAACACGACATCTGCCCCCAAGATCGCCAATCGAAGCTTGTCGGTGCCCCTGAAACCTTGAACAGCCCGAGAAGGGACCCCACAAAGAAGTTGGCCAAGGAATCCTCGACCGCCCGCAACGTCAACCCCCCCCTCCCCCTCTCTCTCCCCCGAGTCCGCCCTTCAACACCATGAAATTCTAATCAACTTTCCACACCTCTCCACACTGCTCTCAATGCGATACCTCACGCCGCCCCTTACCGTCCACTCGGGTCAGGGAATGCCTGGGAGGTGTTAATCTATCTGGCATCAGGTATTTGTAAAATGGGGACTTGTCCTTCTCCCATTCCCTGGGTGGATATCACCCTCAGGGCTGGGACTGGTTTCCTTTTCTTTTTGCTCGTACGCATTGAGTCTGCGTGTTTGAATTCTGCTTCGTTGAGGTGCACGTCGCGAGGCTTGTTTCCTTTTTTTGATTCCCACAAAGTTTTTACTTCTTCACTCATGGTTGACTACTTGTACGCATCGTGCGTGCTGGTCCGTTCATTTCTTCCTTCTTTTTTCCATCGTGTCATCCACTCTTTTGCTTCCAAAAAAGACTCTTGTTTGATCCACTCATTCCTTTCTGCGCTTCCTCCTGACTTCTTTCCTTCCTTCTGTCGTTGTTGATCGACCGACCCGACACATGTTTTAGCTGAGAGAAGCCCGTGAGGAAGGAACTTATTCTCCTGGGCCACTGCTGCTTTTGATCTGGTCCCCTCGACCTCAACTTTCGTTGATATTTCATTCTCTGTCCCGTGTTGCGATCGTAATCTCATTCCCTGGTCTGTTGGAATACTAGCGGTTCAATTGCGAAGGACGACAAGCCTACCATTACTCTCTTGGGATTTGGAAGCAGAATTGGATCGCCAACACTCTTTTGCCGTACGATCAATCGACACATACACATATATCGCGCACGATGCCATTTTATCCCCCTCCTTTTCCTCATCCAACTCG
>JBAMDN010000764.1:0-12280 GCA_037074945.1 Tetracladium marchalianum | reverse complement strand
GTGCGGAGTCTTCAGTCAACCTTGTCCCCGAGTCTCTAGACCTGCTAGGCAGTGCTGAACTGGATGAACGAAAGAAGATTGGCTTGGCAAGTCTTGCAAAGTCGAGATTTGCGGATGGACCAGTCTACCAAACCCATTCTGAGACAACCTTCACGCTAGCCAGACCAGGTGTACAGGCTCGTCCCGCCTCAGATATAATCGCTGCACCTGCCTATGGAAAGCAATGGACCCTGGGACTTGTCGCATTTGAGGGACAAAAGAACGCGGCTCATGCCGATTTCAAGGCTTCAGCTCCAACTCTAGCTCTCAGCATGAACAAAGCAGCTGTCGTTATCCAAGAGAAATCGACTGACACGCAGATTGCTGAAGCAAAGGCTCGACTGCTTCGAGGCAGTGCGCAACTTTCTAATTCAAAATGGGCATCTGAGGACACGAAGGTGGCACCAGCTTTCCAAAAGCGTGTTTCGCCAGTCAAGCAAGGCAATAACGACCGCGGTAATACTAGTGAAACCTTGAGTCCTGCTGCAATATATGACCCAGTCCCTGTCCTAACAGCTCCTGCGCAAGCTTATCCACAGCAGCTGACAACAATTCTGGTTCTTAACCCCCACACGGGTCGGATGGAGCGAGTAACAGGAATTGCCGAGAGTTCAATCGTCAATACGCCTTTCCCAGGTAGTGGATTGATTTCGCCTCCATTGCATAGTGGTCATTATCCAGTTGCGCCGCATTACATGCCTTCTCGAAGTGGTACTTTCTCCCCTGCAGTAAATGACTATCAAGGTCAACGTTCTGCTCAGCCAGGTTAGTGATCAAGGACTCTGACTTTGGTAAAAACTGCAACTGACATACTTCCTCAGGTTCCTCGCGTCCTATATTGAGCCCTAAGAAGGAGAACATCCAGCCTTATTTGCAGCAACAAGTCGACAAGAGCAATGCTGCAAAGAAGGTTGGAGGTTACCAATATTAAGTTTTCTTTCTTTTGAATGCGGAATTGCTGAGTTGGAGTTTGGGCAGATGAGCAAGTCTTCACCAGTGATCGACTCGTATGGTATTGAATGAGCTGTTGACTTTTTGCGTCGTTCTACCAGAACGAGCTCTTTCGAATGCAACAAGTATTGACGAGTGCGAGATGTACAATATTGCTGATGATTGATTGAGATTTGCTACTGGCAGAGTTTAATCGTTCGTCCTTCCTTTTCGATTTGTAACAAACGAGGAACTTCGAGGTAATAGAATTTCTGGCATCGTGAAATAGCTTGAGCGGTTAATTTTCATTCATGCTTGGTTGTCATATATTCTAGATCTTCAATTGATCCTAGATAGTACAATGGACTCTCCTCAAACTTTGGTGTCTTATTGCGAGGTCGTATATTGGTGTATTCAAGGTCTTGTGTAAGGTTGTATTGAGAGATAATTTACCCGTTATGAGCTCCTGTTTAGAACAAGGAGTGTAGAGCTTGCCGGTATTGTTCTGGTCGTCTGACCTGCTTCCTTGCCGATATGTCCAAAGTAAACAGTCAATTTCCATTGAGGGTAAGTCTATAGTATGTACCACTGACTCGAGGAATGATCCACATTCTACCACCAAGCTGAATATTGTATCGAGGTTATGAAGAAGTCCCATTGGAAGTGTATGCGCCCAAGCCGGATCACATTGATCATGTGCCAGCAGCATCTCCCGTCCCGTCCCACACTTCGCTACGGAGCGCAATGACGATGAGAATACTCATTGTGCTCTGAGACGTGTTCTAGATTGTGGCTTTGAGGGGTATGTAACAGCTCCGTTGTTGCTGTTGTGTTGTTCTTTGCCAGAAATTGATTGCGTTTTAGATAGAGGGAGGCAGAGGGAATGGTCGTCGAGAAGAGATTGATAGTGACGGCTTTTGCTGAAGGTATTAATTAATACTCGGTAAAGAACAACTAAAAGGTACATAGAGTAAATATACTCCTTGATAGGGTTGAGTTACAGACAAATGCAGGACGTAGAAGTTCATGTCAGAGAGGATGCTGAATGGTTGTGTCGAACAAAGATGCTGGAATTTGGATTTGGTACCAAGGCTCTTGACATGCGTGATGGTCATTCATTGTTACTAAACGCGACAGCCGAGCGGGAGCGGCTGCTGCCACGGTGGCACTGGGTCATTGTCATTGTTTTCACGTCCGGCAGCTGTCACTGGTTGCTGTGGAATTTCAAGTTTTAACCTCTTTGGCTCAAGCGCCGGGGTGGAAGAGGATCCCCGATCGACCAACTGTGCAAGCAAGCAGCAACACCCTCGCACCTTCATTTTCACTCCCCATCAACATCAATCATACAACGCCGGAGAAGCAACACCACTCTTCTACCACCACCCGATCTCCCCTTTCCATCTGAGCAAAGATGAATGTTTTGCTGCCTACGACTCATCCCTTTTCTCAGTTTCCCTTGAATCACCACTCTCCCCTTGCCGAGCACTGTAAGGCGACCCCACTCCGTCTTTCTCAATCTCCTCTCTTCATGTGTTGTTGTCGACAAGCTTGCTAAATCTGCCACCAACCAAAAGCCTACTCTAGCCCATCCAAGATGACTACCCGAAAGCGAAAGGCAGACGATGATGGCCAAGATGAACGCATGTCACTCTCCCCTCACAACTCTCCAGCTCCACGAAGCCGAGTCCTCGCACGACCCTCGAAGAAATCAAGAGCAAATGAGGTCCATGGCCGTCCCCTCAGCCTTCCTCGTCTCCTCGAAACGCTAGATGCGGATTCCATGAGAGCCGTTCTCCAGACCATATGTGAGAGACACCCCGATATTGGTTCTGAAGTGGTATCTTCAGCTCCTCGTCCTTCCGTGGAAGCCACTGTCAAGGTTCTCGCCGAGTATCAAGACAAATTACGGGATGCGTTCCCTTTTGGTGGAAATGCTGGTTCGGACTATGCATATAACCGAGTCAAACAACCTCTGACAGATCTGATCGATGCTCTTACCGATTTCACACCGCACTATTTGCCGCCCAACGAACTACAACCCAATATCTCTCTTAGCTATCTCGACAGCGCTACAAAAGTCGTCCACGATCTACCCGATTGGGATAGCCAGTCTCACAAGCATCACAAGGAAGACGCCTATGATGAAATATCGAGAGCTTGGGCCCTGGTCATTTCTGAAGCTTCGAAGCGTGGAGGAGGATTTGGTCTGCACTCAGCTGGCTGGGACCAAAGATTGTCAAAACATAACGAACAGAGTGGTGGTAGAATGCAAGTGGCTCTCAATGCTTTGGGCACAAATCTAGGATGGATGGGTGGAAACAACAACATGGGTTCTGGAGATCCGAACTCAATCCGGAATCAGTTGTTGAACGGCACCTACGGCTCTGGAACCCAATCTGTTAGTGTTGGATGGTAGATGGAGGAAAGAATAGGCTACATTGAATGTACGCGTGCATACACGGAAGAAGCGAGAGTGTTCTATGGGCTCCAGGTGGGATAGATGGATGGTGGTTTTTCACGACAACAACCGCGTCTCCCCCTTATTTTCTTGGGTGCCGTACACTTCAAGCACCCTTCTACGAAGCTTACGATGATTCCCCTTTTTCTTTTGTCCTGGGGCTCTGGTTTTTCGAGCATAAGCTGGGGAGTTGGGATCTTTGGGCATGGAGTTCGAGATTGCTGCATGTGGGACCATTCAAATTAAAGGTGGCGATAATGTTCGGCGTACACTCCTTTCACCAGCGCTTTGGGCTCGCATCTTAGAATACAGCCGTGGGAATACACAAGCCGATATGGCCTTTTTAGCTACTACATAATAACAAGATTGTGATTTGAAATGTGAAAGAGTGGAAGTGATACAATGAATACCGCATGAGAAGGATTTTTTTTGGCCAAATTTGACTTTTCTCGTACATAATCAAATCGATATCTGAAATTCAGATCAGAGTTTGGAGCAAGAATACATTCGAGGGACTGCTTTGTGATGGAAGCTTCGATGCACGCGATGAGTAGTTTGCATACAGTAGAGTTGCTTTGAAAAATTAATGATCAAAATTCTGACAGTCACACGATAGAAGTGAGGTCTATCCTGTGTATTTTTAATGACTGGTCGTTTTACAAAGTTATACGTACGTGTGTTCTTGGTACCCCCGTGGTAGTTTGAGGCACCGAGCGTAAATGTGGTCTAATAATGGTTGAGGCTCTGGTCAGGGCGAGTCACGGGGCCTGGAGTTTTTTTGGCGTGAACTTGCATTTTGAACGCGTCAGGCAATGATAGGGAAGCCACCCGATTTACATCATCAACATCATCATCCACAACTCCCAACAGATGCAACCTCCTACCATCTAACCTTGCTAACCACTAAAATGCCTGCGTATGTATTCTCCTTGCTTCAGATTCAAAGATATCTTCTAACATATTTAAAGACCAGGGGAGCAGCATCAACTACAATCGGGTGGGCGCACCTTCGCGAACCCATTCGAGGAAGTAAAACCGCGTATATCAGAATACACCGCGCAAGAAATCGCTACTCTCCAGAGCCGCCTCGAAAAACAGCTCGGACCGGAATATTTATCATCGCGAGCCGGGCCATCGGGCCAGAAAGTGCATTATATCGCCGCTGAGAAATGTATCCAGCTCGCCAACGAGATCTTCGGGTTTAATGGCTGGTCGAGTCAGATCATGGACGTCCAGGTGGATTTTGTGGATGAGAATCCGACGACGGGGAAGGTTAGCTTGGGTTTGAGCGTTATTGTACGCGTTACGTTGCGTGATGGGACCTTTCATGAGGATATTGGGTACGGCCATATGGAGAATTCTAAAGGGAAGGCCGCTGCTTTCGAAAAAGCAAAGAAGGAGGGGACGACGGATGCTTTGAAGAGGGCTTTGAGGAATTTTGGCAACGTGTTGGGGAATTGCATATATGATAAGGAGTACTTGTCAAAGATTACGAAGGTCAAGGCACCACCCACGAAATGGGACGTGGGCAATCTGTATCGACACTCGACCGTCGAGCCACTAGTAAAAAAGGAAGAGCCAAAGGCAGTAGAAGAGAAATCTATAGTCGCTATTAGTGGAGCAAATACGCCGATGGAAGACAACATAGACGACGAGTTCGGAGGTAACCTTTTGACTCCGTGTAAGGACAAACAATATGCTAACTTTCCTAGATTTTGACGAAGCAGATTTCAGTGTTGCTGACCCAGAATCCCATCCAGACGAAGTTGTGCTTCCAGCTCCATCTGTCACATCAACCCACGTCTCCAACACTCGAGCTACCAACCACGTACCACCTCCAAATCAACCCAGAACTTATACTCGTCCTCAGCAAAACGCCGCACCATCACGTCCTCAAATTACAGCTCAACAAGACACAAACTCCACCTCCCAACCCCAAACATCCAACAGTGGCTTTACTAGATCTCACGCTCCCTCCGAAAGACCTATGCTACCCCCTCAAACCTCCAACAATCCACAATCGCGCCCCATCCCAGCAGCAGGACTCGCCGGACCACCGCCCGTGATCCAAGGTCGAACCCTCAATCAACCAAGTCGTCTCGGCCCACCTCCCGCGCCACAATCACCCGCTCGTCAAGACAGAGACGATAACATTGAATCCTTCGGTCTCCCACCCCAAGGCGCAGGATTCCTCTCCGCGCGCGCAGCAGCTGCCGTCTTGCCATCTGAGAATGTAATCACCGACCCTTCCGCCCCTCTAACCCGTCTCCCAAATACCGTCCAAGCCTTCGACCCCCACGCTGAATCACCTTCTATCCGCAAAACCCCCGGAGTAGACCATCGTGTCTCAAAACCACTATCTCGAGATGGTAAACACGTCCCTGCTTCTTCGCAATCTGCCGCCGGTGCTGGAGGATTAGGTGTAAATGGAGGAAGGGGATTACTAGATGCGCAACACAGGAGGATCGGAGCACCGAATAGTCCTAGTCCGATGGCGAATAAGAATAGCTACAAACCGCCTACGATGAAGAGACCAGTTGATCAGAGAACTCCGCTGTTGGATTTACCGGCGAATGGAGGTGTTGCTGGAGGGGGTGATGCGAAGAGGCCTAGGCTAAGCGAATGAGTGAGTCAACAAGCAAAATAAAACAGTTTCATGTGCATCAATGGATCGATCGCTATGAATGAGGTAGTTGTCATGGTATGTTGTTCTTTTGGCGTTTTTGGTCTTGATGGGTAGGGGGTTGTGCGTGTGGTGTTTATGGAAGGTACTTTATTGTTTTCAGACATGTCCTATTCCTTGAGTGGAGTCAAGCGTAAACTGCTTTGAGAGCCTTGCTTGAGATCACTTACCTAGCTATTTGAATGGCCTAGAAAATTGAGAGGATGGCTAGTGAGGAATGAGGAAAAGGGGATTAGCTACTTGCAGATGGGAGAAGAGATGTTGTCTACCAGGTAAGTAGGCACTTCAATAGAACAATGAATGAAAGTAAAAAGGGAAAATCAACCAGGAGGAATCGGTCTAGATGCAAGACTTATTGTTGTGTAGACCTACTTACTGGTAGTAATATGTTTGTAGATGGAAGCCATTTCAAATTGGTTTTATGTTAAATATTGGAGATAGCCATCATCAAACTATCTGGGATGTTTTGTTAGATGGAAGAGCATTCATAATTTTCTATTTTCATGGCAAGGAAAACCCCCTTTTGTGTTCGTAGTTCTAAATCTCAAGTCATGACCGCTCTAACTCCATCCATGCCAAATGTAACCAGCTACCTATGCAGTATCGCCACGATCCAACTCCCTCAACGCCATCTATCGATAACATGTTTTGTTTTATTTGACGATGAGAACGGCGCTTGGAGCCAATCCAGCTTCGTTCAAGGTCTTGCTGAAATCGACACTTCCGCTGAACGTCTTCTTCGGGTAAGTCATGGTGAAGCTTTCCACCTCAACGCCCTGCTCGGATTTGATAGCTTCAGCGACCTCGAATAGGGTTGTTTCGACTGGGAAAGTCTTCATGACCACGCCGCCAGGAGTTTGCAATCGGAGTCTGGCCTCGGTAACCACCTTCTTGACTGGTGCAGCACTCGAGCTGGGGGTAGCAACCGTTGGCTCTGGGGGAGGAGCCCTCCCTTCACGTTCAGCTTTCTGTGCCTCAGCCTTTAGGCGACGGGCTTCCTTGTCTGCAGCGATCTTTTCCTGGATTCGCTTTTTGGCTGCGATATCGTCCAGCTTCTCTTGGCGCTTCTTCGCTGCTACCTTGATCTGTTCATTCTTGGCGAGTTCCTCCTTAGCATCTTGGATCTCTTTGGTAGCCTTCATTCGGATTTTCTGGAAGTGAGATATCAGTAAGTTTTTTGCTATATAGTTTTTCTGTGCTTGGCCAGGATGTAGAATAGATTATTCAAAATGATATAGTTTGGAGATGTAATGTGGGGAGATATACTTCATTCTTCTTTGCCTCCTCTCGGTCCGCGGTTGCCTGTGCTGCCTTTCGGAGAGCCGCCTTCTCACGGAGAGCCTCGAGAGCAGCTTTCTTCTCTTCCTCCGTTAATGGCTTGATTTCTTCAGTAGATTCCGAAAAGTCGGAGTGTTCGCTGAAACCCCCCATATTAGCAAACTACCCCGCCATCTGTTTGTATGGGACCACCCTTACGTCTTGTTTGCATGGAACTCGACTTGTGCCATGCTTCGGAACTTCTTGCCACATTCGTTACACTTCATAGAACGGGCTACCTCGCCTTCCTTGAGAGGTGCTGGCTCAATGCTCGCATTTGTCTCGTCATCGTCTGCTGCGGCGGGGGCGGGTTTCGAAGAGGCTTGGATCTCTTCCATTGTTTTGTCTTGATTGTCCTCCAGCCATTGCAGAGCTCCTTGAACTGTAGATAATAAATTAGTTGGGCATATAGAAATAAAGAAAGTGGCATGCTTACGTCCACCAGTCTTCTTCACTGCGATCTCCACTCTCTCTAGAGGGAAGCCCATCTCGAGGAGTAGTTCTTGGTCGCCAGCCATTTTGTGAAGGTTATTGTAGGTTTGGATATTGTAGGGAGGTTTGCAGATATATGATATTTCCGGTTGAGAGTTTCGTTCGTCTTAGTTTGTGATGTAAAAAGTCCAAGGTGGTCGGGAAGAGGTATGGAGGGGCTCTTTATAGGTCAGTGTTGGAGGCAGAGCTCAAGCTGGCGTTCACCTTACAGGTTGCAGGTTTGCGCCTATCAAACCTCAGTCATGTTCGGTTACAGGCTAACTGAAGTGAATGCCTGTGACCGCTGGAGTCACGGGGTGCTGTCGCTATCAACAGCTAGCCTTGGCTTCCATATGACGCTCACTTTCTATTCGCACGAGGTTGGATCACAAATACCCCAAGACACTCTCAACTTCCTTCACCTTCAATTCCATCTCACAATACATTCGCTGCGAAACTGACCTCATAAGTCCCTACGCCGTCGCGACTCCTTTCACTATACCGCCAGCTCCCTGTCTACAACTTCTCTAGCCTCGGTCCTCAAACCAAAGAACAACGTCGCCTTTCCCAGCCTCGGATCACCTCCACCTACTAAATACCCCAAATCACCACCACCATGTCTGTCGAGATCGACCCCGTGGAGCTAGGCTTCCAACGTAGGTTCCAGATCATCATTGCGCAGAGCAGGCGCTAATAGCTGTTCCAGGCCCATTTACTCAAGAGGTGTCGCAAATCCTCAAGATCAAGAACACAAGTCGAACACCTGTTGCTTTCAAGGCAAGTTTCTCAGAAATTCTTGGAACGCGCTTGGTCTTGTGCTAACTCTTCCCAACAGGTCAAGACTACAGCCCCAAAACAGTACGAATCGCGAAAGTCCTACATTCGTGCGAAGCAGACTTATTGATCACTTTTGCAGATACTGTGTGCGCCCAAACTCGGGAAGAATCGAGCCAGGAAAGGACATTGAGGTTTCTGGTATGTGGGCCAAATAAATGATGGCGGAGTGTGGAGTTGACAGATGTTCGTAGTGCTTCTACAGGCTATGAAATCGGAACCTCCATTGGATGCCCGATGCAAGGACAAGTTCTTGGTTCAGTCCGTCGCTATTACTGGGGATAAGGAGTTCTCTACTCCAGGATCTATTGTGAGATTCTTGTGAAATGGTCTACTCGTCTGAGAGTGCTAATGTAACTTAGTGGCAACATGTCGATGATGCTGAGAAATCCACTGTTCAGGAGAAGAAAATCAGAGTTGTCTATCTTGCTGCAGACGGAACCGGCTCAGCTGCCACTCCTTTGAGAAATGGTACCTCTGTAAGTTGGCATACTTAATTTTAACGCCCCAATACTAATCCCTATAAGCGCGACCCGTCAGACACTGCCCCACCAGCATATCGATCGCCATCCCCAGAGGAGCACTTTACACCTGACACTCGCCGTTCAATCCCCAGCACAAAGAATGAGGATGACTCTGCACGAAGCAACGCCCAGAATACAGTTCCACCTGTTTCCGCAGCAGTTCCAACCTATGACGAAATTAAAGCCAAGCTAGCAGAAGCTCAAGCTACAATCGCAAGCTACGCACAAGAAGGTGGATTAAGATTGAGAAAAGTGGCCAAGGGAGAGACCGAAAACCAAACCGTCAACAACCTAGCGAATAGTGTACAACAGGGCCAAGCAGGTGGCGTCCCACTTCAAATCGTCGCACTGCTTTGTCTGTTGAGCTTCTTGCTTGCATACATTTTCTTCTAAGGCAATAATAAACGGTCCTCTGGGGTTTCATTGAATATAGCCAAGAATGGAGTGGGAGGTCATATTTTGTATGACTTGCAGGAAGAGGGGTGGTTACAGAATTTTTTCAGTACATCGAACTTTGCTTGTGATAAAGCATTAGGTAAGTCTGCACTAGGAGGAGGATTGAGTAGAGGGGTTGGGGGAATAGCATTTGAAATCTTTTCGCTTTCTTTTGTCCTTCCTTTTTTTTTCGCGAAACGAATACGGGGCACACTACTGGAGTCTTCTATTTTCCTTTGTTTTACCCTCTCCCTATCTGTACTCTTATCGCGCGCGCCCTCCTGCTTATTTCCTGCAATCTGGATCTATAGGTGTGGAAAGTGGAGGAAAGAGGAATCGAAAGATGCGTGGTCGTTTTCAGTGCAAATATCAGGCCTTACCTATCTATCTACCTGCATTGTCGTAGTTTCTTTCGACATTTTTGCTATTCAATACTGAAGTGAAAAAAAATAGAATGGCGCAAAGTAATAGTCTAGGTACCTGCTGAGGTAGTCTTGGCAAGGGAAATGGTGATATGAAGTATGCTATGTAAATCACGTTGACTTTAAAAGCCGTTAAGAGTGGTCTTCCGTTCTGAATCATCTCCGTGTACTGAGCAATTTTCTGAGCATGGCTGGATTAGAACTTGTATATTTTCTTTGTACTTCTGAAGCCGTCAGAATCAAAAAGGATGCGTGCATGTGCTGCATAACCGCGTTTTTAATATTCTACATGTATCCAGCTCTCAGAAAATAATTCCAATGTGCGCTGAATCCGTTCTAAGCTCTTCTTTCGCGGTAATCATAAGTCTATATTGTTGTTTGTTAATACGTGGTTTTCTCCAGAAGTCCAGATGCAAAACCCGGGTCTCTCCTCTCTTTCCTCCACCCTCCATCCTCTACGCTCCATCCTCTAATCAAACAAGAAAGCCGGTGCCCAAGTAGCCAGCCCAACAATAAAGCTCACAAACACGAAATTTGCCATCAACCCACCAGGTCCCTCTCTCGGTATATAATCTCCACCCAAACCCTTCCTCCTCCTCCTTCTGTCCTGATTCACATGCGTCCTATAATGTCCCTCCCGATCAAAATGCTTCACATCATTGTCCGCTCCATGTCCAAACGGCGACTCTCCAAACCCCATCCCACCTTGGAACGCCTGATTCGCATTTATCTCCTCCCCAAAGTCCGGCTTTTCTGCCCCAGGAGCTCCATTGCTCTGCGCTGCTTTTCTCTTCTCACTGTGTGCGCCCCAGCCACCAGAGCGGTAAAAACTCGGCGGTGGACCAGTAAATTGGGTGCGTCGACGACTGAGACCACTGGCAGGACGGCCGCCAGCGGGGTATTGCGCGGAAGAGTAGGAGCCTTGCGGACGGTGGGAGTGCGATTGTTGACGCGGGAGGTGGTCGCGGTCGTAGGCTTGTCGTTTAGCGGGAATGCATAGCGTGGCGTATGCTTCTGAGATTTCTACAAAGCGTTTGGAGGCGTCAGGGTCATTGGGGTTGACGTCGGGGTGGTGGGTTTTGGAGAGTGAGTAGAATGATCTGGAGGCGACTGTTATTAAGGGAATTGATTTTGTGACCTTCGATTGTAGAACTGGAAGAGCAACTTCAACGGCCAGGAGGAATGGTATACATACTTCTTCACCTCTGCTGGAGTAGCACTGGTAGGAACTTGTAAGATCTCATAGTAGTTCTTCGTGGTTTTGCTCTGTCGAATAGAGCTGGTGTGAAGTAGCCGTTGTAGGCGAGCCGCAGGAAGCGAAGGGAAGACACGGAGTGGCATCCCTCATTGTAATCCCTCTCACTTATAGATCCGAGGGAGTTGTTGTGAAAGCAATGAAGGGAAGTTGAGAATGAGGTTGAAGCTAAAACGAATCGATTCAAAATCGCTGACGGCATCATCGATATCGGAGGCAGTCACACCCTCAGCCTTGGCAGCATGCGGCCGCAGCTCCACATTTTCAATACACTGAACATGCCATGCCGAGAAATTTAAGCCGACAGGTCTTTCAAAGAACTTTGAATTATTACGAAATAATCCAACACCAAAACTTGGTGTTGTGAACTTTTTATATACAACATAGAGATAAACAGCAGGGCAAGATGGGAGCTCAAGCAGCAGATGATCTTGCAAAGTTGAAGAGTCAGTTCAGTCTTGTCACCAGCACACCCACCCCGCCAACATTTTCGATGCTGATGCTAACCCCGCATAGTCGACGGCAACGATACCACAAAATCTTCCGACAGCGCATCGAAAACCAAAGAAACGAATAACGCCGCTGAAGATGATGACTCGGGCGATGAGGATGACGATAAAGTAGCCGGAGAAGGTGGAGGAGAAGGAGGTGCGAAGAAGAAGCGCAAGCGCAAGAAGAAGGGAAAGAAGTCTGGCGCAAATCCCACAAAGCAATCTGACCCCCCTCGAGTTAAATTATCTCTTCTTTATCCAAACGGAGAATACCCAGTTGGAGAGGAAGTCGATTACAAGGATGAGAACCTGTGGAGGAGTACTAGCGAAGAGAAGAGACACCTCGATCGCATGAACAACGATTTCTTGCAGGAGTATAGACAAGGAGCTGAGATTCACAGACAGGTCCGACAATAGGAGA
>JBAMDN010000763.1:0-25422 GCA_037074945.1 Tetracladium marchalianum | reverse complement strand
GAAGAGATCTGTATGCGATTAGCTCCTGAACAAATTCGTCGAGGCATGTATTTGCAGCACGTACGCCCACACTTGTGTGCCAGTCTCTGGAATGATGGTAAATCGAACATTGTCGTCATCAAGCCTGACCCAGGCTACCTTTCCAAGTGACGAGAGGGAAGCCGTGAGTTCTGATCAATCGTAAGAATTAGACTGCGCATTCAGGTACAGGACAAATACTTGAAAACGTTTGGATATTCGTGATTGAAGTCTTGAACCTCATTTTGTGAAGGATTTGACTGACAATTGTTGTTTGTGGTGGGGGGGGGGGAGACGCGATGTCGTGTTGCTGCCAAGGCACCATTTTCTGCCTTCCTGTGGTTCCAAGTCAACTCAACTCAACCTCACTTGCTTGCTTCAAACGCAAATGTTCTATCACAACCACCCAAACCATGAACCGCTTTCTGTTTGACTACAAGGTATATGGTCGCTTTGTACTTACCGACACCAGTAGATCACCACCAGCACCCTTTCTTCTTCCCTTGCTCCCCCACGTCCTCCTGTCACGATTTCCATATCACTCTCAATGCTTCGTTAATTTCTAACAATACTGTATTTTTCTAGTCTTTTTTTGGCTTTATGATAGTAGTACAAATGGAATCCAACAACATCAAAGAACACCCAAGCGCCTTTTTACAAGCCCATGTTCCTCCCACTACGCCTGATACAAACCCAATTCCAGTAACGACCAAAGATTAACAATGTCCGCTGTTTTCAAATCGAAAGCTTCCAATTTGGTCCTAGTCCACGCCCACTAATTATTCGAAGAGACGACGCGTACGTACGGGGCCTCCTGGCTCAATTGACGAAGAAGAGGCGCCAAAATTGCCAGCATCACCAAAGATTCTACTGCTACCAGCAACTTCATCTAGCCCAGCTCCAAAGACCGAGGGACTAGGCATGCGGGAGGGGCGGTCTCGTGGCGGCTCAGACAAACGACCCTGCCCATCAATAGTAGGAGTTGATGGTCGGGTTGCGGATCCCAAGAGGCCAGGTCGGAACTTTCGGGGGCGAATTGTATCGATGATCTTAGTCTTGGACCTGTTATTGTTGGATGGACTTCCCCTATCCTCCATTTCTCGAAGGGAGTCAAATTCTTGACTGGAGTCAACGGATGGCTTCGTATCAAGATCGAAAAACGAGTGTTCGCTGTTGAGTCCGCTGTTGAGCTGATCGCCAGCAAGTATGGTATCGCCTCTAGCTCTCGACTCATTGTTCAACTCATCCAGAAACTTTGCGTACTCAGAACTCGCCATTTCTTCAAAATCGTCATCCGGTTCTTTGACATCTGGAGCTCTAGTATATTTACCAAAGATGATGTGCCCAGTTCGCGGACTGTAGTCGATAGGTGGTGGAAACCCGTCGAAACGTGGGATAGACAGGTTACTACTACCGTAGTAGATTGGACCCCCGGAGGAGAACATCGGGGCTTGAGTGCTTTGGGAACTGGGCATAGATGTGGGAATGTTTTGGAAGCTGCGAGAGTGAGCCCCAAGTGCACTCTTAGCATTCGTTTGGACCCCTTGGCCATAACCCGTCAATCGATGTAGAGCAATTTTTTTATCCTCGCGACGAAGGCCACCCTTGCCAAATTCTCTAGTCTGGTTGTGCTTTGTATAGCTCTCCTTCTCCTCCTCCTCATCATCGATCAAATATCCGCTTCGGCCGTATCCAGGAGCTGAAGTCCCCACTGTTGAGACCTTGTCATCAGCAAATCCACGTCGACCATAGCCATAGCCATGAGCAAGATCATCCATCATGGGACCCTCGTCTTCGTAGTCTTGAAGCGCGAACTTCTTGTTGGTGTTGTCGATGATAGGGAAGGTGAAGTTTGCGAATGGTGTGTCAGAGAATGAGTATGCCATTGACGCCTGCGACTGGAATCGTTCATGACGATGGATTGAGCTCTTACGATTTCGTCCTCTCGCCGCACCACCGACACCACCTCGACCTCGTGTTCTCTGATGGCCTCCTCGCATTTCAAGAGTATCTCCCCGCATAATGCTTTGGTGACCTCCACGCACTGAGTAGCCTCCTCCTCGCATCATGCGCGTATCCTCTCCCATTCCATGTGGTTGATGATGACCTCGGCTCTTGTATTGATTCTGGAATTGCTGAGGGATGCGTGCAAGTTGGTGTGGACCAAACTGACGTCCTCCTCGTGCTCGTCGAAGCCCCGAAATGGTATTTTGCGCCTGTCTTAGTCGTAACTTATCCTCACGTCGTCCGTCTTGTATTTCAACAACTGCAATGGGGAATTTGCCGGTCACACCAAAGCGGGTATCATTAGTCAAGCCTCGATGTTCCTCACCAGGAGTATCAGACTTGTTCGGGGTTGCATAGACGGACGGCATGCTGATGATACTAGCAAAGCGTGATGGCACTTGAATGTAGATGCCCGAAGCAAGCTTGACTTGTGGGAGAGTGTGAGGGTCGAGATGGTTTTGACGGAAGGAATTGAATGGATCCTCGTCGACGGCAGTTATATCACTATGAGGACTTGCGCGGCCAGTCGGTGGTCTCCGGGATACCTCATAGCGACTGCGGACGGCGATGTTGTCCCTGATGAGGGTGTCGATCAATGCAATCTGATTGCAAAATGGATGGAGGACTGGATCGAACTCATCAACGAGATCCTAAGATCGGTTAGCTTTGCAACACGATGCAAGGTTTCAATACGTACGTCAGGCCCATAGGTCAAGCAAGTGCCATTGTCGAAGGTCCATGTCTTCTGTGTTGCCGCAGGGCCAATACGATCATATTGCTGATAATGCCGTCAGTCTGTGAAATATATCCATGAGCAGAAAAGCTCATACCTGGGCATATCCCTCGGAGGGAGTTGGTGGTCGACCTGGAATCTTCAGACCCCATGTTGATGGGTTTCTGGGCATCCTGGCAAGTTGTTCTGCGTGCTTCTCTTGCAACTTCGGCACTGTTCTCCTGGTCAAAATAGACTTGGGTCTCCGCCTATTGCGTTTTGGCTTGGATTCTAACTCCATCTTCTGATTAGCAAATTTTCGAATGTTGCGTGCTCTTGTGTTGTGAAGAAAGAGCTGTCGGTGGAACTGCGAGATCAGGGTAAACAAATATCATAAGCTTCCATGCAGGCGCGTGCAGGTGAAGAGAAACGTTCGAAGGCGCATCAGATCCCTGAAGATTAAAGCTTTGCCTCAAGGGCTTCTCTCGACGAGCAATACTTCAATCTTTGAGGTCGACAAAACATGGAGACAAAGTCTCGACCAGGGCTGCAGATGTTGTTGTGCAAGGTGAAAGATGGAAAGAAACGTACCAGGTCCAGATGCACGTCTTCTGACGAAAGCTGCAATGGCTAGTAGTGCTTGCAGAAGTGTTGATGGTAAACTTGTCTGGAGTTGAGACCGGGTGGTGGGAGCGGGAGTCGGTGATATCGAAATATTTAGGATGCACAACCCTTCACTAGCGCCATCCAGAGTGAATCGCACCAATCCCAATAAGGTTGCCAAAGCTGAAGTCAGCACTCGGTCAAGTTCACTTATACTGGTGATTACAAATGACCAGAGAAAGCTCTTCCCCATCAAGTCATATGTCTCCAATCGCAAACTGAGAAAGTCCTGCCAGCTTCAACAGCATTTGGTTGCATGGTGGAATTTGCAAAGCTATCTGCTGCCACCACATTTTATTCGCAGTATCACGTACTTTTGATGTTGCTTTCTACAATTCTATTTCATCTCTTTGAAATCTGGACACTTCCTCTATATAAATGGGTGCAGGATATTGCAGAAGGTTCTTGTCTTTAATCAGTAAAAAAAACAAGAAGGAGACGGCCAAGCAGAGAACACATGTCTTTCTTATCTTGTCATGCAGCAGAAAAGTTAATTGGGGGACAAGGTTGTAAAGCCATTTCATTCTTTTCTTTCAAATTGCATTTGCATTGCTATGATGAAGTCGTAGCGAATAGTCTGAACAAGGAAGTATTAGCCTGAAAGAAGCCTTCAAATCCGATGATTTGAAAGTTGCCATGATTATATAAATTTAATCCATGCAAACCATTCAATAAGAGCTTAAGACTTATCCTTGAACGAGATATTTTACATTCCGATCAGTTCGAATATTTTGCTGTTGCTCCTACTTCAAAAATGAGCCCCGCCAGGAATGTTTGTTTTCTTCTCGCTTAAATTCATTCTTGGCGGCTTAGCAGGCGCCGTTTTTGCTTTTGCAGCGCCACACGATCTCTGACCCAGACGATCCCTTCCTCACCCAAACAATTTCAAGCCACGCACCGCGACCAGAAACGGTGGGAAGCTTGTTCGCTGGGGCAGCCAGCAACAGAAGAAACGACGAGATATCATCAGATCTTGTGCACAGCACCAGCCGAAACTCGTTTCATCGACGAGAGAAAATTGTCATAATCCATATACGTACATAACATACAACCCTTTGGTTTTTCATCTTGTCCGCCTCGACAAATCTCCACGACTAACGCTACTCCTACTTGCCCTCCCCTCTCTTTCCTCCCTTTGACTGACCTCTAGTAGCAACTTCAGCGGGCCTTCATACCTCCTTCTTCCTCTCGCAAACCAATCCCCTACCAAAAATACAAACAACAGCCCAAAAACCGGGCCAGCATAATTGAAATTCTTTGCCGTCACTGGCACAATCGGTGGCCAGGGTACGAAAATACAGACGAGAGTACCAAAACAAATAGCGTAAATGTTGACAAAAAGACCATACCGGCCCAGATTCCAGGGACCGAAAACAAGCGGAATTTCACGCTCGGAAGGTGGGATAGAGGGGGAGGAGGGCTTAGTGACGCGGAATCGTTTGTTGACGAGCATTATGATTGGGATGAGGTAGGAGAGGTATAGGGAGAATGTTGTGAGGGCTAGGACGGCAGAGAGAGCAGTGGTTGAGCCGACGTTAATAAGGGAGAGGAGAACAACGATGACTGAGATTAAACCAATTGCTCGGAATGGGACGTGGTGTTTTGAGTCAACCTGTTGTAGAGCACGTCAGTTTTATTCCTAGTCGTGATTTGGAGAGATGTCTTACATGCGCAAAGAATTTATGATACGGTAAACCGCCGTCTCGTGCAAAAGCCCAAGTCAATCTTGACACGGAGGCAACAACTCCAATGTTAGAGGCCAATCCAATCAACGTAATGGAAGCCTGCATGATTGTAGCTGCCCTTCGAGATTTTGTAGCTTTGTAGAAGATTACCATGACTGGGAAACCGGTCGGCGTCGAAAGAGCTTCCATCACATTCCCAATGCAGAACAGGAGGACAAGGACGAATCCAAATGCCAACGCTCCGTTAATCATGATAGTTTGTACGATAATTTTTGGGATAACCGTCTTCGGGTTCCGAACTTCTTCGGACATGTGAATCGCTCCATCAAAACCTATGGTTCGTCAGCGAGGTGTACAACTACCATTCCGCTGTCGTATATCCGTACCTAGAAAGCAATAGGTAACTGTCAAAAGCCCAATACACCAGGAGATCCCATAATTTTCGTACCCTCCATTACTCTGAATCGTTTTGAACACAAAATCTGGCGTGCTTCGCGGAGCCAGGAGAACCAGTGGGATGATAAGAGCGACAAAGAAGCTCACATCTTGACAAAAGTTAGCTTCATCATACAAGACAAAGAACTGCGGGATTTCGACGTACGACAAATGCCACCAATCAATTGAATTACTGGTAGAATTTTGATGGCGTATACATTAATCGTAAATGAGAATAACATGACTGCCCACATCAGTAAAGATCCATGCCATCTCTGTATGTCGTAATCGGGATAGTTGAAGATAATTAGTGCCTGAAATTGCGCGGCGACTTGAAAACAAACGCTGGCAACAGCTGCCGACCAAGCAAATACTGTTATCCAGCCTGTTAGAATGTTAGATGACTCCGATCATGAATGCTACTTTGAGATTTTGTCTGACCTTGCATCCACGTAACAAAAGGCCGAATCTTCGGAGGAGAGAACAGAGCTGTCCAATGGTATTGCGCGCCAGCAATTGGGCATATGCTGGCCATTTCCGCAAGAGACAGGGCGAGCGCCATTGTACCAGTAAGTGAAAATATCAATCCCCAAACCAAAGCTGCAGGACCTCCATTCCTCAAAGCAGGCGCAAATCCACTGCGATAAATCAGTACTGGACCGCATTTACGATTCATGCATTCTCTAACCTTGCGATTGCCTCCCAACTGGCGAGTAGTGTGATCGAAAGTCCGAGAATCGATAAGGACCCGAAATTTCTCTAATGAGAGAACTTGTTAGAATTCTGCTTTCTTTGGTGGAATTTGAACAGATGCCAAATTGAACAGTCACGACCAGCACAAGAACTTCTTCGGCAATCGTAGCTCCCAATTCCAATTCCTGGTTGCTAATACCTCGACCTCAATGTAGATCGCGACCAATCCGTCCAGCCTCCCTTTTCTCCTCAAGTAATGGTGAGCTCACCTGCATTTGCGCCGTAACCTTCGTCTCTGGTGCCAAAGCAAAAACATCCTGCTCTGGATCTGTCGTTCTGCCATGGTCATTTGAAGTGCTCTCAGTATTTGATCGCAGGACCGTAATCTCAGGAGATTTTCCAACCCGGCGCAATTCTATCTCGTCCGACATATTCGTTCGCGAAAAGTTGAAGTGGTCATTGGCATGAAGTTGTAGGCATTGGTGTCGTGCTTGCGCCCATGTATATGCTCATCGCCGACGACCGTTCGAAAGGGCCATTCTTAATCGCGTGCGTCAAAGATGTTGGGAGGTAACACAAAAGTAAGGAGAGCAAACAATCCCAACTGTACGGAGTCGAAGGAGACGGTTCAGGCTCTCACATGTGCCCGATAGTCGATGATAAGATAACGGTATGAACCAGGTTCACAGACGTTCAGGTGTCTGGAAATCTGGGAATAAATGCTGATTGAGATGGGTTTATAACTAGCCCCCACCCTGTGTGGATGCACCCTGGCATTGTTGAGGTTATCGCGAATCCGGGGAGAGCTCAACTTGGACTTTTTTCTGGTGTGACCATGCAGGGTTGTCGGAACCGGGAATAGCTCTGAGAAAGCATTTCAGTTTAGGCGAAAGGTACAACAAAGCCCAAGGCTTGTTTATTCTCTTAGGTTTCTTGGTGTTCTTGATCTTCATTGTGGTCGTATCTTATTAGGGGGCTATTAGTGAGATGGCTAGATAGTCTGATGGGTCGCAGGGTGACAATCAACGCTGATGAGAGCCAGAGAACGTTGGAAAATTCGGGCAACTGAAACCAGTTTCGGAGGGAGGTGCCGTTGTAATCTGCAAGTCTGCAAGCTTGACAGCTCCCAAAAGTCGAGCTTGATAACGTGCTGACATGGGGAGAAGCTTATACACCTTCCTCTTCCGGACCCAGGTGGAGTAAAGGCCCGCAGAGAGTCCACATCCTGGGAATAACAATCTGGATTCCTCGAAGCTTGAAGATCGAGTCTTCATAAAGTACGGACCAAGGATCTTCGAAGTTGGGATGTGAATGGGACGACCAAAAATTTGTACCACCAACCAACGACTACGGTGTAACCGAGACAAGCTCTTGTGGGACAAGAGAACCAGATAATATCTCGTTGCAAAATGGTTAATTAATTGAAGCTCCCTACAAACGCGGCGCGGGAGTCGAGAACGGCCCATCCATATCTGCAGTATGGCGGGAACAATTCCACCTTTGTTCGACATCACAGAGAATGACCATGGTGAGTACGACTGGCGACGCAGACTCATCCAAACGTAGATCCGAGGTGCCAGCGCTTATCAAATACCAGGTGGTTATGTTGCCGTCGCCGGCTATACCCTCCTCGTCCTCATGCTTGGGGTTGTGGTCACGAGGGTGTTCACAAGATGGTATATTGTGCGATCCATCAAGGCCGATGATTATTTTTTGATCATGGCAGCAGTAAGCAGCATTCTCTTCCGTCCTTTCCCTCGGGTAGCCAAGCTGTGACTACCGAGTCTCTATCCTTGCTGATATCGTGTGGTTGCCATAGCTTTTTGCACTTCTCCAAATTATATTCATCCAGTTGTCTCTGGAGAATGGTCTGGGTATGAAGAGAAAGATTGTGAGCGATGGGGATTTTGAACGATATCAGAAGGTAAAATTTGGCCTTCAAACTTGCTTCCCGTACCTAACAGCTATTCAGTACGAATATGGAGCTCACCTCCTGTCTCTATCCACGATCGCCATGGCTCAAATCTCTTCGGCGCTGCTTGTGCAGAGTTTGTTAGCTGAAGGTAGAAGTATCATGGCAGGATTAATTTTGATCGCATTAATCTCAACATGGGCCATCTCCTCCTTTCTAGCACTTGCCTTTCAATGCTCGCTCCCTCATCCCTGGGACGCTTCAGGAAAATGTCTGAATCAAGTCAGTTCTCCCTTACCATGAGATTTAAATGAACGCTGATAGATGTGAATAGTCAGCTCTCCATATGGCCATTTCATCTGTCAATATCATTACCGATCTGTTTCTCGTCATTCTGCCGTGCCTCGTTGTATGGAGAGTGAAGATGTCATCGAGTGAGCGCAGATACAGCATCCTTGCGCTATTTGCTACCCGAGTACTGTATGTCTTCAGCTCCTCTCTTGAACACAGTACTAACAAATCAAAGTGTCTGTATAGCAACAGGTATTGAGCTGAAATACTATCAACAATTCTCTGCATCAGATGATAAGACTTGTGAGTTTGGTGTGAATCTGTGGGTCGACGCAAAGCTAATCGTCAGGGTCAAACGTCAATGCAAAGATTTGGCAGCTGATAACTATGAATTTGTCGGTAATATTCACAGCTGTACCATCCATAGGCCGCCTGTTAGTTGAACTACAACCAGCAGTCAACGCCTTCGCCATTACAGAGCTCCACGGAGCACGAAATCACGACAAATGGGCGCTTTCGTCCCTCGCAGGAAAGTTCAAACAGGACTACGTCGTAAACAATCAACTTGGTGTGCGAACAAGTGTGTTAGGAAGTAGGAATGCCCGGGGTGATAGGAATCGTTCTCGAAAGCAGGAGGAGGGGGAGAGTGTAAAAGGTTTGCGAGATGGGGTCATCCAGCAGACAACAGATGTAAGAATATATTGATGGAATGTTAACAACGGTACGCTGTTTGAATAGCGGATGGAAGAATTCATGTCGGAATTTAATGATAAATCAATAGTCAAGATCCCTGTTGTCAGAATCAATAAAGCCTTACTTCAAAAGGTACCCTCAAAAAAGTCTCTCAAGCAAACGGAGAATTGCTTCATTCTTTCACGCTGGTATTTCTCTCCTCAATTCTGACACTGCTGTTGTCTCTCATGAATCATGGGATTCCTGGTGGCTTGGAGGCACAAAGCGTGACGGAATTACTCACATGATCTTCCGCAAGTTAAGGCCACAGCACTGGACATGACTTCGTACTTCTGACCGTTTGCGCTGTGTAACCACACTAAAACAGGCATCACGCAGGCCGTCAAGACCGAACCTTAAACATCCCGGTTTTGCGCCCGACAAATTCTTGAACTCAAGACCTGTTCATGACGTTGGCCACTTGTTTTGCGACTATCAACTGACTTGATGGCTTTCAAGGTCCAGAACAGGATTTTTTAACGAGACAAGGGAAAATAGAAACAGGAAGACGACACAATCTGCGACGCAATAATAGATATAACGAGAAGTCGGGAGCAAGAGTACTTGCAAAAAATACATTCTTCATTTACATGCACGCAACAGTGCAGAAGAAATAATTCAATGAATGTGATATCAAGCTGACGAAGAAGGTTGTAGGGGCTATAGCAGTCTTGACTGTTCAGAGAGCGTGATCGGAGATCAAAAAAAGAACTTGATTCCTGCTATGTGAAAGGTGGGATGGAGCGGGATGATGACTTCGGAGCAAGTGAGAGGCGAATCCTGTGAGCCTTACAAGAGACAACCACAATGGATGTGGCTCAGTCTCCTGGTTTGACTATATAACCATGCTGCTCGCAAGAACTTATGCCCTTTTCAAATCTCCCATTCCTGTCTGCCAGAACAATGCGAAGCAGGAGAAGCTGTTCCAAAATGACCCTAGCCAACAATCCTACACCAAGTACTGCCAACAATTTAACAACCTCCTTGGAGCAAAAAGCAAATCCGCCAAGCTTGCAGTGTTACATTTGTAGCGAATTCATAGGAGAGCCTGGGCCTGAAGGCGAGATCGAGACGGCGTATATTTTGCCCTGTTCTCATGTCTTTGGTAGTTCTTGCATAACTCGCTGGCTCGATGCATCTCCACATCACAACTGCCCAACTTGTCGCCGTTCGATGATATACCAAGGCTGTGGCCATACAATCAAACCCTTCGAAGCCTCCAAATTACCCCATGGTTTGAAGATAGAGATCATGCCAGAGAAATGTCTGCTCTGTAGGCAAGGAGGTGTATGGGAGAAAAGGCTAGCAATTCTCAAGGAAAGGCAGCATGCGGAGGAACGTGTCCTGGCAGGATTGGAGTTGATTTTACCCGTTGGTTTTGAGATCTCGAGCGGTAGTATGCTGGAGGGGTTCGATGAAAGAGTTATGGAGTCGAGGAGAAGATTCAAAGCCAATGTCGAACTTACTCGAACTTTGCTGGAGCAGGAGATTGGAAACGCATGGTAACAGCGGTTGCTTAGGCGTAGGAAGGGTTTCGTAGTGTTCGGCTTCTTGTGCACTGTTTTCAGATAATGTCGCTCAATATTTTGGGGCGCCGACCTAGAGTTTGCTTGGGCAGCTTCCGCAGGCTGTTTGATTGCATATTAGAGAACTGGGACACGAGTATATCATCGTGAGACGACTCGAATATTCTGGCCTCCTGTGCCAGCTCCTTCCTCGTCACTGTCATCCTTGAATCCTTCTTCCAAGTCTCGACTTAACCTGCGGTCGTCCACGACGCCTCTGCGCGCATCAAGCGAGAGAGCCTCTCTCCGATTATCATCCACATCAGATAATTCCTCCCCATCATCCTCGTCAAATTGAGAACGGAAGTCATCTTCAGCACTCACAATATACCTGTTATTGGCAAAATCTGACCTCCAACTAGATGGGAGTAGATTTCTCGCCAGTGCAGTTTGGATTCTTTGTCGGAGCGTGGACGTATGTGATGAGATTGACTCCAATGGCAAATATTGACTATAGCGTGCTTGGTATTGTTTCCATGCTGGTACCAGAGCGTAGGAGACGATCAGGAAGAGGATGAGGGAGATGAGGGCAGGAATAATGAGCGTCTAGCAAATATCTGTCAGCGTGAATAGGGGAATGAGAACTTGAGGGCATCCTACTTTGAGTAAGGACATAGCGGCACCCATTCTGGAGGATTGTTCCTGGTTTTCGTCTATCACGGCGTCTGGAGCTGGATGTGGGAAATAAAGGTTGCCGTCTGCTCTTCCTAGTAAACTCTCCAACAGGGCCCGGTTAGTGAGAGGCTGGAAGCTGGAGGTGGTGAGCATAAGAGATGTAGCAAAGTTATTGAGAGGCAGCTGGAACAGCAATAATGATTCGGGAAAGACTGCCGTGATAAATCCAAAGGAATGTTCCGTTTGTTAGCCAGGTCGTTGTACGCTGTCGGGTGGTGGGAATGGCATGTCAGGAGCTGGAGTAGGGAAGGTGAAGCTCCAAAGTACGTGCCAAGCTTCAAGACAGCTGCGCCGTGTGAACAAAAGGTTGGACGAATACAGTACTTCCCTTCACTTCTCTTGCTCAAAATCCTCTGCGCTGAAAAGA
The DNA here is from genome assembly GCA_037074945.1 of Tetracladium marchalianum. Classification (NCBI taxonomy): domain Eukaryota; kingdom Fungi; phylum Ascomycota; class Leotiomycetes; order Helotiales; genus Tetracladium; species Tetracladium marchalianum. The sequence goes on along the minus strand of JBAMDN010000763.1, from coordinate 13,667 downwards.
CACTTCATAACTTGCTATCTGCCTTGAGTACGTGATACCTGTTTTTCTTTGATCTTCATTATCACTATCATCACTATCATCACTGTTTCGTCTATAGTTACTTATGTTAGTGGTCTTGTCATGAGTGTTGACTTCAGCTCAGGCAGGGAGCACGCACCACAAGCTGTGTTTGAAGTGCAGTTTCAGCCGCCTCCACCACCAACATTCCCACCGCACTGCACATTTGACAAGGGGGGGAACAACCGACAACTTTGAGCTCAACGTCAATCTTGGGGAACTTTGGCACGAGCATTTCTCATCAATCGCGTCTGTTACTACGGACGCCAGTAGTCACGGCGAAATACTAGTAAAGCTCCGCACATAACATACAAATCCCTTTGGTACGGTCGCGCCTACCTGTCCCCCGAATCCCACATGGCCCCAGACTAGTCAAGTCACTCAGGCGCCCTCATATATTCTACTCTTGCAGATCTCTTCACTGACATTACTGCCGATGTAGCATAATCGCCTGCTTTTGCGGCAGACCGACCCCCAAGCTCAAAGACGCTGGCACGACTTTGGGGGGACATGATGAGAGAGGGTAGCGTCCAGGACCTCCAATGAACACAACCGCCCATTTAAGCCCAGGCGCATTACAACGCTCTGCTGTAACGATAGCAGTGTTTTCTCGCTGCCAACCTGATTTGGAAAACATCGATAGTCATGTCATCCGATAAGTCGCGGCAGTCGTCCGGGGGGAAGTCATTCTTCTCAAGGGGGAAGAAGGAAAAGCGGAACGGCAGTGATGAGACGAAATATCTAGGAGGGGATCTGGAAAAAAGTAATGGAATTGGATCTCGAACATCTCGACACGCAAGGGGAACCTCTATTGCTTCAATAGATCGACCGGGATCGCCAGAAGAAAAGGGTGGAATAAACATGATGGCGGGGGTCATTACTTCAATTCCGTATGATACCATGAGCGACAGCAAATCCCCCATATCTATGGAATACTTACCTAGAGGGGACCAAATGCCAGTGCGTCAGAACCCTCAACCGCACCATCTGAACAAGGGAGGCGGAGACTTCCATCAGTATCCTTCTTTCGAACCGCCCACGCCTGGCGGAAGCTCACATCCAACTGGGCCACGGCCTCCACCCGGTGCAAATATTACGATGGCTTCTACTGGCAATCGAAACACACAAATGCAGCAGTGGGGTCCCCCGGGGAGAGGAAGTGTTGCAGCATCGTCGAATGGCAATCACAACTCGAGATATGATTCATACTCTACTGCTCCATCATCTTATGGCAGGAACTCTTTTGACCAGTCCAGCGTGGACTCAGGAACAGAGCGCTCAAGTGTCTTCTCCTCGGGCAGTTCATCAAAGACTGTGCTACCAGCATCGGCCTCAAAAGCCTCCCTTGCACCGTCATATACCTCAAGCCGCGAATCCCATCGGTTAACCAAATTCCCGAGTCATCACATGTCGGGCTTTAGTTCCTCCTTGTCCCTTGGAAGCCAGAGTAGTGAGTTCAGTCTGAACTCGCCACCAGAGGATAGAATCGTCGAGCAGATGTTTTTGGAGTTGATGCAGAAGCGAGGTTGGCACAATTTGCCAGATCAAGCGCGGCGACAAATGATGGCGTACCCTACACAGAAGAAGTGGACCTTGGTCTATCAAGATCACTTGACAGAATTGCAAGGCGAACAGAAACGTCGGACAACCGCAAGGCAAACGGGCCAATATGGTTTTGCTATGGAAATGCTGGCAAATGCTGAAGAAGAAGGTACTCCAGAATGGTTTGTCAAAAGAATTATGGAAAATACTCTGACTCCCAAGGAGTTGCAAAGTTTGGCTGTCAGTCTGAGAACGCAGCCTATTGGATGGGTCAAATCATTCGTTGAGTGTCAGGGCCAGGTCGCTCTCACCAACTTGTTGGCCAAAATCACTCGAAGACAGGCCCAAGGTCCAGCTCCAGCTGAAGGTAATACCAGTGAAAAGGACCTCGAGCGAGAATATGACATTGTTAAGTGCTTGAAGGCGTTGATGAACAACAAATTTGGAGCTGATGACGCTTTGAACCACCAAACTATTATAGTGGCTCTCGCTACCTCGCTTATTTCACCACGATTAACGACGAGGAAACTTGTCAGCGAAGTTCTTACCTTTTTATGCCATTGGGCGGATGGCCAGGGACACTTGAAAGTCATTCAGGCCATGGACTATGTCAAAAATCAGCAGGGAGAAAATGGCCGGTTTGATGCTTGGATGCGAGTTGTGGAAGTTACAGTCGATGGCAGAGGAAAGATGGGGAGCTTGGTTGGAGCCAGTGAAGAAGTTCGCAGTGGTGGCATTGGCATGGAGAATTTGCTCATGGAGTATGCGGTCGCTACGCTATTCTTGATCAATATGATTGTCGATGCTCCGGAGAAAGATCTGCAACTCCGGGTGCACATTCGGGCACAGTTTACAGCATGTGGCATCAAACGAATGTTGACCAAAATGGAAGGTTTTCAGTACGATGTTATAGACAAACAAATCGAGCGCTTCAGGACAAATGAAGCAATCGATTATGAGGATCTTCTGGACCGAGAGAACAGTAGCATGAAGGATAACGTCGAGGGGGATGTTAAAGATCTCAATGACCCAGTTCAAATCGTGGATGCTATCATGCAGAAAGTTCAAGGCAGTCGAACTCAGGACTATTTTGTTTCTGCAATGCAACACTTGCTGCTCATGCGAGATAACGATGGCGAGGAGCGCTTGCGGATGTTTCAACTTGTGGACTCAATGCTTAGTTATGTTGCCATGGACAGGCGGTTGCCGGATATGGATCTCAAGCGGAGTCTTAATTTCACCGTCCAGAGTCTTCTTGATAAGCTTCACACGGACTCTGAAACCCGTCAAGCACTGGACGAAGCTCTCGAGGCCCGACAGCTTGCCGATTCTGCTTTAGCCGAGCGAGATGAAATGAGATCTCAAGTCGCCCTAGGAGCTGACGGTCTAGTAGCGAAATTACAACGTCAACTAGAGGAGCAAGCTCAGATTATTGAAGTCCAAAGACGTCAAGCCGATGCTTTGAAGAGCGAGGTTGACAATCTCCAAACTGTTCGTGCAAAAGAGGCTCAGAGGAATGAGTTAGAAACTAGAGAGCTCTATCTTATGCTTCGGGATGCCCAAGATATTGCAGCTTCTAATGCTGCCAAGGGTGGCCTCGGAGAAAGTGACCCTGCTCAGATGAAGGGCATTCTGGATAGAGAAAGACTAATGGACCGTCTGGAAATGCAAATCGAAAGACAAAAGACGCAGTATAAGCTTGAGGGTAAGATATGGGGCGAGGCTTCCGGACCTTCGGATCGCTTACGTGCTCTTCGCGAGGAGATGGATGGAGAGCCCACGAGAGACGCTGCTACTCCTCCAAGGGACTTCAAAAACAGTATGCTTGGAAGTGTAAGCCGCCAGACAAGAATCACCCGTAAGCCCGTCAACGCGCAAGAGATCCTGAGAGAGGAAGGCGATGAGGATGTCATCTTTGAAAAGCCCCGTATTGTGGATCTAAGAAGACCAAAGCAAGCGCCGAACTACTTGAACGAGATCAGTTCGAAAGTCAAGCGTTACGATGCCAGCGATGATGAAGATGGTGACGGTGTTACCACTGGTCCATCACATCCTAGTATCGAGTCCGAGTCACCCAAAACTCCAAGCGATGAGAACGGCCCAGCAGCCCCTAAGTCAACAGCATTTAATGGTCCCCCGCCTCCTCCTCCACCGCCTATGCCTGGTATGCCCGGCCAAGCTCCCGGGTTCAATGGTCCTCCCCCGCCTCCTCCTCCACCGCCCCCGCCTGGACTTTCTGGTATGCCTCCGCCGCCGCCTCCCCCTCCAATGCCTGGAAAGATGGGCCCTCCTCCCCCTCCTCCTATGCCTGGCATGAAGGGTGGTCCTCCTCCGCCACCTCCTCCTGCAATGCCTGGGAAGGTATCTGGGCACTTCTTGGCACAAGCATCATTTACTGCTGCCCCAACACTCGGATTGCCGGTCGCTAGACCAAAGAAGAAGCTTAAGGCCCTCCATTGGGAGAAGGTCGATACTCCTATGACGACGCATTGGGCTGCACATGCACCAACAGCTGCCGAAAAGGAAGAGAAATATGCAGAGCTGTCTCGTAAGGGTGTACTAGATGAAGTTGAGAAGCTATTCTTAGCCAAAGAGATCAAGCAACTTGGGAAAGGAGCTGGAAAGAAATCCGACAAAAAGCAGATCATCTCTAACGATCTCATGCGGAATTACCGTAAGTTTTTGTATACTTTTTGTGCATTCTTCTGCTAACCAAAATAGAAATTTCCCTTGCCAAGTTTTCTTCTTATTCGGTTGAGAAGATTGTGCAAATGGTCATCCACTGTGACCTTGAGGTCTTAGACAATAATGTGGTGATGGAATTCTTACAAAAGGAGGATTTGTGCAATATTCCCGATAACACAACCAAGGCAATGGCACCTTACAGCAAGGACTGGACTGGACCAGATGCCAACAAGGAGACTCGCGAAATGGAACCCTCAGAGCTCACCCGAGAAGATCAGCTATACCTTTACACAGCTTTTGAGCTCCATCACTATTGGAAGTCGAGAATGCGTGCGCTTGCATTGACAAGAACTTTCGAGCCAGAATACGACGAGATTTCCGACAAGTTGAAACAAGTCGTTGCCGTCTCCGAGTCACTGAGAGATTCTGTTTCTTTTATGAACGTTTTGGGTCTCATTCTTGATCTAGGTAATTATATGAACGATTCAAACAAGCAAGCTAGCGGATTCAAACTTAGCTCCCTTGCACGACTCGGAATGGTAAAGGATGATAAGAATGAAACCACCTTTGCTGATCTTGTTGAACGAATTGTTCGGACTCGATTCTCTGAATGGGAAGGATTTACCGATGACATCGGGGGTGTCATTGCAGCTCAGAAGCTAAATGTTGAGTTGCTTCAACAAGAAGCCAAGCGCTACATTGACAACGTCAAAAATGTCCAGATGTCACTCGACTCTGGTAATCTGAGCGACCCGAAAAAGTTCCACCCCCAAGATCGTGTCAGCCAAATTGTTCAGCGCTCAATGAAAGACGCTAGACGGAAAGCAGAGCAGATGCAACTATACCTGGAAGATATGGTGCGGACTTACGATGATATCATGGTTTTCTATGGCGAAGATCCTGCAGATGAGAATGCCCGACGAGACTTCTTCGCGAAACTTGCAATATTCGTCAATGAATGGAAGAGGTCGAAGGAGAAGAACGAAACGTTAGAAGCAACCAGAAAGCGCAACGAGGCTTCCATGAAACGGAAGGCTGGGCTTACGGTCAATGCAACCGCCGCGGACGGCAGCAGTGCCCCTCCGTCTCCATCATCCGCTGGCGCTATGGATTCGCTGTTGGAGAAATTACGTGCAGCGGCACCACAAGCCAGAGATACTAGAGATCGAAGACGACGAGCCAGACTCCAGAATCGTCACCAAGTGCGTGTTGCCTCTGGACAAAAGATTCCCGACCCAGATGAAATTCCTGAAATAGAGGAAAGTCTCAGAAGCCCTGAATCCATCAGCACAGAAGGGGTGTTGAGTCCAATCACCTCGACAAAGGATGGTGACGAAGATGATATTGCCGAGCGAGCTGCCTTGCTCCTTCAGGGTATGCGTGGCACGGAGGGTGGCGAAGACGAAGATGCTGAGCGCCGAGATAGCGTCCGTCGAGCACGACGACGTGATAATGCCGAAGAGGAACGAAAGGCACGAAGGAGGCGTAGAGACAAAGCCAGCGTTTCTGAAGCACTAGTTGAAGGCGATGAGCCATCAGCGACAGGGGCAGCGGCAGCGCCTGCAGATGACGATCAAGAAACTCCGGCAGCTACGGTTGTTGTCAGTCCTCCAAGCCCGGAAGGTTCCAAGAGCAAGCCTATTCAACTAGATGACTGAGGAGTTTGACCGGATCGAAATTCATGGCTTATAAGCCTTATAATGTTTATTTTTCACTTCTACACAAAGCTTTCTGGTCCCAGAACACTATGCAAGGTCAATGGAATCTTATGTTCTGAGGATTGAGGGCTATTCCAGGCATAGGGAAGACTTGGAAAATTATCTGTTTGTACACCCTGCGACTCTCTTAGGGAAAGACATCCTTTGTTGGTTGGAGTGTGAAATGATCACCTCAATGGTTGGTCACCAGGTTGGCTGTACCCGTCACTCATAAGGGGAGGAGAGCACTTTTTTGTACGATGATGAATGAGAAACAATAGATAGACGACACCGTTGTTCTTCTCCTTCTTTTTTTTCTATATTTGCTGTCTGTTAAAATGCATAGCCTGCGAGCGGTTCTATTCATCCGCTAACTTTTCTCGACATTGACGGAGGATCAGACTTGTCCCTGTCTTCTGGGTTCTCCTGTCGTCTTTTTACATACTTTCAATACCAAAACCTTTTCACCTGCTTTGGCCGTGCTTTGTCTCTGTGTCGTGGCATGTTTTTAAGTGAATTTTATGGGTATTCAGCTGTCTAAACATGGAGATACAAAGAAATGTTTGACGATCACTTGCACACACCGATTTCAACAATCAAAACCTAAATACAAGGACTTTTCAGCAAGCAAGCAATCAGATCAGAAAAGAACTTTTAAAATAGTTATAGGTATGCAATTTATGATTCATTTAAGCGGGTATCTAAAAATGCTTGCAAAACGAGAACATCACGTCCAAAATACAAAAAGCCACCCATCCCTTTCCCGCCCTCAGATATATGTTTGATGTAACCAATGCCCCATCTTGTTTGTGTTTCCCCCCTCCAAAAAATACATCCCAAAGTCATTATGAAAAGTTGTCGTTTTGAATTGAAAGAGCTCGTAAATCCTGTCTAGCATAATACGTATGTTATCCAAAAAAAAATCGCGAAGTAAAAGTGTTTATGTGCAAGAAGTGAAGTTGAAGGTTGAAAATGCTCAAGGGTTTGTGTCGATTGAATAAATGCCATGTTGCGCCCGTATACTGTGGATACGATCATTATGCAGCCTCAACCAAAAGATCCTTAGCAAGGATGAAAATGCTTCTAGTAGTTCAAAAGCCGAGCCGTTGATTGAAGTGAAGGGTTGTTAATCGTTTCGTCGTCTACCATCGTTGAATTCCATCACAAGAATGGCCTAGGGAATTCCATTATAGAAAACCGCCCTCGTTCCCAAAGACGCCATTGCTATTTCTCCATGGGCAATTGTCATCTCGATTCTTAGAGGCGGAATTGGCGTCGCTCAGATCAACGCTGGTGCGTCCGGAATTGCTCGATACGTTCGTTTGCACGAGCAGTAAACTACTGGTCGAACTTAAGCGTCGGGCGAACTCGGTAAAGCTCAATCGTTTGATGCTGTTGCTGCTAAGTCTTTTTTCCGTACCGTCAGTAACCTTCAGATTGCTGGACGAGCTAGTACTGACACTAAGGTCTCTAGAAACAGGTACTGTGGCCGATGAAATGGAACGCTGTGGAATATAGCGTGAGAATCGGTCTTCTTGATTGTGGGTGGAGCTGCTGGTGCCTGTTCGTGGTCGTAAACCGCTTAGTGACTGGCCTTCGAGGCCATGAAAGGCAGACATAGCTTGTGCGTTGAGAAGCGGGACTGGCGTGCTGGGAGCTGGTGATAGTGGTCTCTTTCCTGGTATCGGGGTTCGTCGTCCAGGAATGGGAACTTGGGCTGTTGGCGGGATTCCGGCATCGTCGTCGTCTGAAAGTTCAAGCCCATCAACATCATCAGAATCATCATCATTACCAATCGTCGGTTCACCTGAGTCGGATTCCTCCTCTGAATCTTCATCAATATTCCACTCCGTCAAGCTCTTCTTGCGGGGTTCTGGTTCCGTTCCTGCTCTCTGCAATTTCTTTTCATCCACCTCACGCATCAGTGCTTCAAACCGTGCTAAACTACTCAATTGGTCATCCTCATCGTTTTCGGTGATTCTTTCACTGCCAGGTATGCATCGCATTTGAAAGGCTCGATCGAGAATAGTTTCTCTAGGTCCTGGAGGCGTAGATGCAGTTAAGGCTGGAGGAGCAACGGCCGAGGCTATGCTGTTACTTCCTCTCGTGTGAGAAGAAAGTGCAGATGACCGCCCTTGGGTATTTGACCAGTTCTCGTTGAACTGTGGTTCGTACGACGTAGAAGCTGGAGATGGAAGATCAGTAGGTATGCTTGGGGTATAAGCCTGAGAGTGATTTGTGAAGGCCAAAGGTGGGTGCTGTGAGCTGGCTTGAGAGGAAAGATCCGAACGTCTGGATCGAAGACTAGGAGAAGGAGATATTATTGCGGACGGCCGTTCTCTTGGAGCATGAGGATAACTGCTGACATTGCGCTCGGGTGTTCGCGATTGCAAGTCTGACCGCCTGCTCTCCCTCGATGCAAACGGGTTGGAGAAGTTGTTGAACTGTGCACTAGGCGTGGTAGGGCTATCATGGGCACTTTCCGGGCTAAGTTGAGGCTTCACCATCGCTTGCCAATCATAGATGTTGTGTCGCTCGTCAGGAACAGTCCGGAAGAGAAGTATGTTAGCCCAAGGGTCTTTGCTCGTCAATCCACCCGTTCTACTTGATCGCCTCCTCCTCGCCTTATCGGACAATGGGTCTGGTTTGAACTCCAGCATCAAGGTTGGCAGACTTGGTCCTTGTTTTCGATGCGCCAAAGCCCTGATTTCGCACGATTTGAAAGTTGATACGGCATGTTGCGATATGAACTCCCAATCTCCCTAATGTTTATTAGTATCTAAGCAACACCAAGTCGTTACATTGCCGTACCTTCGCCTTATATATGGAAATATGAAGTCCCTCTTCCGTCACGGGCTGCGAAACATCAATGAGACTCGGCTTTCTCGACGTCGACTTGAGAGCCTTGCGCGCGGCGGTCTTTCCGTCTGGCATGATTTCGTTCTGTGGTTTCATAGGCGCACCAGTGCCAAAGACAACATATCGTGGCTACGTCTGGTTAGAGAATGGTGCATGGGATAAAGGCCAGAAAAAACCAACCTTCCAGATCGCCCTTCCAATAATCGTCCCCCGCTCCGGAGGGACCATCATCAATCCTTCCATTACTATCATTTTGTATACTCCCGTCTGTCCGGAGTGCGAAAATGCACTGCGATGTGTGTCGGGTTCGTGGGTTGCTAATCGAGCCGGGAGGTCGAAAGGAGTACGAGCCGCATCAAAACATAGCGAGGGTGCCAGGCAAATATCCAACTAACAATGCGCTCACAGGAAATCACCGCTGAAGTAGACGCAGACAGATGAAAGGGAGAGCGAGAGGTAATATGTGAGGCTGGGTGAGGAAGAGTTGTTCCGTGGTAGTGCTGTGTGTGCTGGTGGTTTGTCAGGTCAGGGCAGGAGGAGGCCGCAAAGGAAGGGCGGTCTTTCTGTCTTGGAATGTAGGATTGGAGGTCAGTCAGGAAAGAGGTAGGAAATAAGAGTCCCAGTCTCCCTGTCGCTCGGACAAATAGCCCGCGTAGATGCCCAGTCCAAATGGTCCTAGTTCTTGAATCCCAGCCAACTGAGCCAAGGAGGGAAAGGCGGAGTGCGAGAGCAAGTGGGAGTAGGACTGTAGTGGGCGTGAAAGTGGGAATCAGGGAGGTAGCGTGGTATTGAACGTGTTTGCCAATATAGACTTTGTATACTTGCGGCTACTGCAATCTCGTCTCCTAGTCACGACGCCCTCGCCCCTCGCTCTCCTGCTTTGGGCATAAGTTTGCAACAACTACCTCATAACGATCAGACCAACACTTGAAGAATCAGAAACAGGGCCATCATGGTTGTAAAGATAGGGTAGCGTGGCGGCAGTTATGCGGCATTTCAATCAGTGCTGCATCTTCTTGCACTCCGACAAGCAAAAGGGCAATCTATCGCCAGGGGAGGCATCTAATTAACTCCCTGGCGAACCATAGTCATGAACGAGTGGTACTCGGGTTCATCATTACCGTAATCCTTGGACAGGCATGAACGCAGCAGATGTAATATAACAGATTGCAATTGGCTCACTCCGAAGCTTGAGGTGAGTTTTTAGTCGTCGGACTTCGTCCCTATCGACCCAGGATGTTTCAGATTTGGAGGCAACAAAATCTCCGTTCGTTCGCTCAGCTCGTCTGTCGAGAAGTTCCCGTTTGGGCAGCGTAGCACGACCGTGCTGTGGTAATCACTCGGGGCAAAGAACAGAGGTCTAACAATATCCGACAAAGATCTAGGGAGTGGAAATGTGAGAGACAAGTTGGCCTCAGTTCCCATCGTCATCCTTGATCCATCAACATACATAATTACCTACATATTCTGATCGAATAGCAGATGGATACATCCGCATCACGCAACTTGGCTCTTGGCCGCACGGCAGATCGCCCTTGCTATTAGGCATCGGAAGCCAAGGTGGATTTTATCACCGCCGCTGCCGCCCGCGAAGGCACATCCAGTGCGCGCAGCAGCGACGACACATGGATGCGCACGGTAAAACGGCGAGATATCCAGGGCCTTGGCCGGTTCCTTGCTGGTCTTGCCCTGGGCGATCAGGCGCAGCACGTCATGCTGGCGCGCAGTGAGGGTGTGGGTGTCGAGGGCAGGAAGCCTGAGGGCGCGAACTTGACCAGCACTTCGCCCTCGCGGATGGCCAGCAGCTTGCCTGGCCCATTTCGTCGGGGGCGATGTTCTTGCCGATAAAACCGTTCTGCGCCCAAGGCCATCACCTGATCGATCAGCGCTGGGTCGTCCACCATCGACACTACGATCAACGTGGTGCGTCGCAGTTGCTGGCGCAGTTCTGCCAGCTGGCTCAGGCAGGTCAGGCCCGGAAAGCGCAGGTCGAGAGGTGCTGGTGTTACCGTGGGAATGAATCCTTTTAACCTTAGCAATACGTAACTGAACGAAGTAAATCATGCACAAGACCATACGTCGGGCTCGTAGTTGTTTTTGGCAGATAATGGAAGCATAACGCTACCTCCCGTGTTTGGATATGTGCGATAGTCTCCAACAAGATCAGGCAGTTCCTTGACGATAGCATGGGCACCAACATTGAAAATCTCCGATGACTTGGATGTGAAGATAATGTTACCGTCCAAGCAAGTGGATGAATGGGTAGATGTGTAGTACGGCTGGTTCTTTTCCAAAATCGCCAGTGGGATGTTTTGGCCTCGGCTGGAGCCATCTCTGTTCAAAATCTCGTATGTGGGATTGTTATTGGCACGAACGGTAGGATCAAGACCATTGAGACTTCCGGATGCCACGAAAACAGTTCCATCAGGCATAGTTTGTGCAGAAGCATACCAGCGATTGCTTGCAAGCTTTTGGTCGTCTCAAGCCAGTCTTGTCCGTTCAGAGCACTTTTAGTTGATGATCTAGTAAGCCATCGAATAGCGTTGAATCCATCAGTGATTGTCGGGGTCAACGTCAACCAGCGGTCCATTACCACCAAGGGAAACCAAGCGACCATCTGCCAAGAATGTACCTCCCGCACAGAAAGCGTTTCCGTCTGTAGGCAAGAGGAACGACCGTGTTGGTTTGAGGATCATACTCGGCTGACATGGCATTTCGACCATTTGGAAGCTGCAACTTCGAAAAGTTCTCGAGTTTGTCAAGGAAGATCACACGTCCATTAGGCATGAGAGCGGCGTGCATGGCAGGAACGCCGGAGTCTCCGACAACGGTCGTGAATTGTCCCGGCTGTGGATTTGCGGGTGCTGGACTAGGTCCTGGAGCTGGTACGACGGGAGGACCCAAGCATGGGCCAGATTGACAGCCGGCACCACAATGTCCCGCGGTCTTTCCACTGATGTCTATTAGTAATTGTGACGGCAAGGAGAACGGATGACTTACCAGAATCCATACATAGAGCAACACCCTCCATTGGGCCAGTCGCCACAACTGCATCACCATTCGCTCCACCGCAGGAGCCATCAACAGTAGTGGCAGCAGTAGCCTGTGCCGAGATTGCCATGGAAATTGAGTCGAATGATGGGCTCGGCGGTCGAAGTAGTCTTTGTAGATACTGGTGCGCCATTGCAACCGTTTCTACAGCCGTTAGATACGAAACAATGACCAGGGGTCGATCCGCAGTATCTGTGTCAAATCATATGCATGAGATCATGGAAACATAGACTGGCAAAGGCAGGTGACATACCCATAATGAGAACAGCAACCCCCGTATCCACCCTTTGGGTCACAAGGAGCATTTCCGTTTTGCTAAGACCAGTCAATACGAAACTAAAGATCGGTAGGTTGCATACCTTGCCGAGTAGCACCTATTCGGTCGAGGTTTGACAGTACCAGGACTAGGATTTGCTGAGGTGTTGCTAATCCCCAAAGACAACCTGTACCACAGTGACTGACTTGTTAGTCGAAATAGAACACGATATGACAATCATAGACCTACTCAACAGATGCACCGCACCAGCCGTATTGCTGATGTCTGTTAGCATTGGTCATATATGTCATATTCTCATCAAATGCTACATACTGAGCAACTGCCCTTATAATTCCTGCTGTTTGGGTCACAGACTGCATGCTTATGCTTTGGACCACATGTACCATCAACACTGTAGACAGCTTTGTGACGTCTTGGTAGTCGAGCAGCACTGGCTAAAGGGATTGTGATGCTGTCTGCCGCCACGCATCTGTGACTTCGTCAGAATCAAAAGGATGCTGTTGCGAGAAATGTGACTTACGCTCCATCACTTGTGATTCTGGCCGCGAAGGCAGCCATGGTAAATTTGTGCGCCGTTCTCGCCGCACTTCAGAGGGACATGGTTGAAGATGATGTTGGCGTGTGCCGTGGCTGCAAGGCCGAGGAAGAGAAATGAAGGGTTCTTTATTGCATCTGGAGTATTAGAGGATGTTGACTATGAGAGAAATAAGAAGATGTTAGTTTTAGCTGAGATATCTGGTTTTAAAGAGGATGACTGCGGACGCAGCGCCGTTTGCCAAAAAAGGGACCAAGGAAGGTTGTCAACTTTGATGCGCGCTCCCGTCGCCCAGATCTGCACTGTCGCGCAACGGACGGGATCGAAGTCAAACTCGGGACAAGAAGGATTGGCTTACATTCGATTAACGAGAGAATTAGAAGGATTTTAGGAGGGCGAGAAGAATGGGAGCGCGATAAATCGCGTCTAGTGAGTAGAATGCGGAATGATCGAATTACAGGGCACGTAAAATGAAACAAGAATGAACGAAGAGAACTGTGACAAATGATCTAAAAGATACCGTCGTTCGAGGTGTGTGAACAAGAATGAGTGAAGAGAGGTTTATGTTGATGAAGGTGAAGATGAAGAAGAAATAGAGGCAGAAAGTCTTGGGTCAAGGGTCCGCCAAGGCTTTTGAGTTGTTGCAAACAGGCTTCCCCTTCGTTCTTTTGGAAGACAGATGACAAAATGGGAAACATGGAGAATCCTATTTGTAAACACGCGGCCTCATCTCTTTCAAATTCCGTCTCTAGGTGAGCACCTACCCCTGCATCACTCTCTAAAGTCAGTCAGGAGAAGACCCTCAAATTTCACTCGCCTGCAAGCCAGTCAAAGCGGGATGCCACTAATAGTATCATATTTTAAGCTTCAATTCCCAAGGATCTTAGAGCCGGTAACAACGGCAATACTGCAGATCTTGAGCATCGAGCGAGAAGCAAGCTTTGGAAATCGTGGAGGACCCTCA